>PVIH01006316.1:0-112572 GCA_004025045.1 Sigmodon hispidus | reverse complement strand
AAGCAGCAAACCACAACCACTGAACAGCTTGGGATCAGAAACACCCTGGACTGACCCTTCAAACCCCAGTCCATCTATAGGAACACCTGACTCACTCTTGAGGGAGGGGGGACAAAACTGGATTTGGCCGGGAGTGAAGACTGATCCAAGCATTGTTGGGCCAGTGTGACCATAGGACTGTCTGCTCCCTGCCAAGGGACTGGATGGGGAGTTGCAGAGAAGAAAAATGATCAGATGTGGTGGGAGGGGGAAGAGACCTTGAATAAGGATATACAGGGATGGAAAAAAAAATTCAGAGGGAAAGCTGAACACAAAGAAAATATATGTGTAGTAATCTTATTTGCATTTCCACCCTTGATAAGCCATGCTTATGATTATTATCCTCTGTATAGTTATTGTTAACTCGTCAGCATTTTTTTTAAATTCTTTTTACTGTTTCTTTGATAAATACAAAATAAAGAAAAAAAGAAAAAAAAAAAAGAAACAGTGAGCAAGGAGCTAACATCTTTAAGAGCTAAAGGACAGTGACTTAGCTTTTAAAGCAGAAGGATAAGTGATAATAACAAACAGGGTTAATATGACATGCAGATGTTTTAAATAAGCAAAATATTCTTTAGTAATTTTATAATTTTGACATCTTATTTTTTATTATTTTTATTTATTTATATACATTGTACATTAATTATTATTTTATACAGAATATTTTTTGATTGATTATATCAAGTCCCTCCCCCTACTAGATCTATCTTCTCATTCTTTACCTTTCCCAGCTTTGTATTTGCTTTCCTTTCCTTTTTTTCTTTTTTAAAAATATCACATGGAATCAAAAAAAAAAAAGAAGCTTTATAAGAAAGGAATAAGCCATATTCATTGTTCAGACAACCAATTCAAATGATTATGCTAACTTATTTCAAATAGCTGACCTACCCATAAAAATAGGATTATGTATTTCTAATTATATAATCCCCAAACTTAGATAACATGGATTTTATTTTTATCTGCATAGACTAAAGCCAGAAAAGTGTCTCAGTCCAGGTAACATCTGTTATATAATTTATCCTCCTTGAGAGTAAGAATAGTGAATGTTTCCGTCCATTTAGAAAAATTTCACTTGATTATACTTTACACTTGGGTTGTAATTTAATCTTCATTGGCTGTGTAGCTCCCTCTCATCTTCCTTAGATTTTAAATAATCTCCACTCAGGACTGTAGGAAGTGAAATAAGCCTCTCCATCTGCAGATGATGATGGATTCCTGAGGACTGCCTACATAAGAACTATTTTATTTCCTTTTCTTGTTTCTGTTAATAAAGAACATTTCACTTATTTAGTACCTCTCACGTAAGGAGTTAAAAGCTGTGTGAAGGATTGAATATTTAAGTTATTGAAATCCTGCAACTCCTCAATTCTCTAGCGGTTGTTGGTTGTGAGCTGGAGAAATGATTCAACTGGATACAGGCTCTTGTGTAATCCCAATGACATAAATTCTCCCTGAAACCCCCACAAGGGAGAAGAAGGGAACCAGCTCCACAAAATTGTTCTCTGATTTCCACACATGTCCCACGTGCACACATTTTTTTTAAGGTATGAGTTGTATCTGGTGATATGTAAATAAACGCATGTACCTTATTTTTCAGCTTTTTGTCATATGGAGTGTGGATGGGTGATGTACTGTTCTCTCAGAGTGAAAATTCTGAAGCCCTTAGAAGCACCCTCTTGGGCTCAGTTCCATGGTTCCTGATGTTGCCTTAAGTTTCAGGCTGTACTCAGGCTGGGTTTAGAAACCAGTCCATTCAGAAAGACTAATTCAGAACATGAATAAAGAGAACTCATTTTTAAAAATGCATAGTACTTTAAAATGAATTTTCCACCCAGTTAGATTAACCTCTTGATTCATAATAAGAAGTTTTCCCTTTGATTGAAGGGCCTTGTATTTTTTCTATGCCCAAGTATAGGAAATAAAATCATCGGGACTGTAAGTTTAGAGTAAGCAAAGGATGGTTTTGTGCTGACCTTGTTAACTTGAGCATCAAACACAAAACATGAAAGCACACAATGAAGCATCTGTTATGTCTAAGTAGGGAAACAGCTTCAGCTTTGGCTTCCTGCAGCTCAGTGAAGCTCCTTCTTCCTACTTGTAATACTGAGATTATACCCTCAGAGAGTTCTAGTTTCTAAATGTTTATTTAGGTGTGTTATACATACATTATCTGCAAATAAATGGTTTATTAAATATTTAAAGAATTTTTTAAAAAATAGTAAAAATGAACATCCTATCAAAAGCAATGTACATATTCAATGCAACAGAATTCTTTACAGACTTCAGAAGGATAATTTTCAATTTCATATGGGGAAACAAAAAACTCAGGATAGCTAAAACAATCCTGAACAATAAAAGAACTGTTGGAGGTATCATCATCTTTGATTTCAAGTTGTACTACAGACCTTTAGTAATAAACTACATGGTACTGACATAAAAACACATGTGTTGAGCAATAGAATTGAAGACCTAGACATTAATCTACACACTTACAGACACCTGATCTTTTACAAAGAAGCCAAAAAATACACACTGGAAAGAAGATAGTATCTTTAACCAATGGTGTTGGTCAAACTGGATATTAGCATGTAGAAGAATGCAGATAGATTCATACTTATCACCCTGCAGAAAACTCAAGTCCAGGTGGATCAAAGACCTCAACATAAACCAGACACACTGAACCTGATAGAAGAGAAAGCAAAGAATAACCTTGAGTGCATTGACACAGGAGACTACTTCCTGAACAGAGCACTCAGAACACTAAAATCATCAATTAATAGATGAAAACTGAAAAGTTCCTGTAAGGCAAAGGACACTGTCAAATAGGACAAAATGGCAGCCTACAAAGTGGAAAAATACTTTCACCAATTCCATATCTGAAGTAGGGTTAATATCCAAACACAAAGAACTCAAAAAACTAGATATTAAAAACAACCAAGCAATCCAATTTTAAAAAGGGATACAGATCCAAACAGAGAACTTCTAATAGAGGAATCTCAAGTGGCTGAGAAACACTTAAAGAAGTGCTTAACCATCAGGGAAACTTTGATTTGCCATCAGAGAAATGCAAATCAAAACTACCTTGAGATTGCATCTTCTAGCCAAGATCAATTAAAAAAAAAAAAAAACAGTTCATGCTGGAGAGGAGGTGGAGCAGGGGAACACTCCTCTATTACTGGTGGAAGTACTAACTTGTACAACCACTACATAAATCAATATGGTGGTTCCTCAGAAAACTAGGAATCATTTACCTCAACACCCAGCTATAGCATTCTTGAGCATATTCCTTAAGGACACTCCATCATATGACAAGGACATTTTCTCAACTATGTTCATTGCAGCTTTATTCATAACAGACAGAAACTGGAAACAACCTAGAGGTCCCTCAGCCAAAGAAGGGGTAAAGAAAATGTGGTACATTTACACAATGGAATATTACTCAGCTGTTAAAAAATGACATCATAAAAATTTCAGGCAAATGGATTGAACAAAAACATCTTGAGTGAGGTAACTCTGACCCAGAAAGACAAATATAGTTGCTTTCTTCAAACTGACAGCTGAGGACAGCATCCACACAGTCACTAAATGTAGAGAGGCACAGCTGGTGCCTGCATGGAACTTTCACTACTATGTTCTAGTTTCTTTTATACAGAAAGGTACTTTGCAAGCTACTGAGAAATGTGGACACAAACCCAGCCATAAACCTTTGACCTACAATCTGTCCTGCTTGCAAAATGTGGTGGAGCAGACCCACTGTCTGATTTAACTTGAGGCCCACTCCATGTGAAGGAGCCCATGCTTGACACTGGATGGCCAGGAACCAGAGACTGGATAGCCCAGACACCTAAAGTAGAACCATGGAGAGATGGCTTTGTCCTCTGATATTCCAGACTGATTTTATTAAATAACAATCACAAAACATGACAGGTGTAAACAATAAAAATTAATGAAATAATTCCTAACGATAGTCCTTCTGCTATACTTTTAGATGGTGCCTCCGCTAGCCACCATCGGAGCGGCTTCCTCTGGCAGCCTGTGGGAGTGAGTGGGAAGATCTACAGCCAGACATGGAGGGAGAGTCTAAACTGGAGGTCTCCATTAGGTCTGTCATCTTGAGGGAGCTTGAGAATCTGACAAAAGATGAGGAGGAAAGGCTGTAGGAGCCAGAGGGGATGGGGGACACCAGGAGAACACGGCACCCTGACTCAACTAAGCAGGGCACATATGGGCTCACAGAGACTGAAGCAGAAAGCATGAGGTTTGTAGGGGTCTGCACCAGGTCCTCTGCATTGTAGTAGCTGTTAGCTTGGTGTTTTGTGGGATTCCTAGCCATGGGAGTACATGTGTCTTTGACTCACTTGCCTACCTTGGGACTCTTTTCCTCCCATTGGATTACCTTGTCCAGCCTCAGTGGGAGAGCTTTTGCCTTGTATTTTGTTTCTGTGTTTAGTTGTCTCTTGGAGGCCTGCTCTTTTCTGAAGTGAGAGAGAGAGAGGCAGAGTGGATCCACATGAGAGAGGAGGTGGGGTGGCCAGAAGGAGTGCAGGGAGAAGAAACTGTTGTTGGGATGTATTTATCATATGAAATAGAAGTCTATTTTCAATAAAAGAAGCTGGGTAGTGGTGGTGCATGCCTTTAATTTCAGTACTTGGGTGGCAGAGGCAGGTGAGTCTGTGGGTTGGAGGCCAGCCTGGAGTACAAAGCAAGTTCCAGGACAGCCAGGGCTCCTGCACAGAGAAACCATGTCTTCAAAAATCATAAGAAGGAGAAGAAGAAAGACACCATCAACACGGGACTTTAGAAAATATTGTCTCATTTTTAAATAAGCCAGAAAATTAAGTCCTTTGCCTCCATTTGACATCATTGTCCATTTTCTTTCCACTTCCCCGTGAAGATACAATATGCTATCTGTGCATCTTAAGGGTTTGTGGTCCTCCTGATAAGTAAAATAAAAAAATAAGAGAAAAAAACTACTAACAAATTGAAAACTATTATACTTTACTTGGAAACTGAAAATAAATTATAAAGCTAAATCTTAATACTGAGAAGAAACAGAGATTGACCTCAGTGCAAACATATCTGACCCTGAATACAGGTATAAAGTTCCTTGAGACCTAGAGGCAGCATCTTTATCTAAAAGTGGAAGATCAGTATTTGTCTATAGCACCCACTGAGAGCCACACATTATTAGTTCACTTGGAAAACTCATCTTTGCAAAAAATATTTTTTAAAGATATATTTATTTTTGTTTTATGTGCAAGAGTGTTTGTCTGCATGTATGTATGTGCATAATATGAGTGGTTGGTGTGGTGGAAGCCGGAAGAGAGTGTTGGATTCCTTGGAACTGGAGTTATGAATAGCTGTGAGCTGCCATGTGGGTGGTGGGAACTGAACTGGTATCCTACAAGAGCAATGAGAGCTCTTAACCCCCTCAAAGATCTTTTTAAACCAGAATTGGGGACCTACCTCCACTGGCAGAGTGCTTTCCTAGTATGTAGGAACAACTGGATTTGATACCCAGCACCACATAACCTAGGTGTGGCAATGAGCCCCTGTCCCAGTGAGCCTCTGTCCCAGGGAGCCTCTATACTAGCATTTGTGAGGTGGAGACAGAAGGCACAGAGGTTCGTGATCATCCATGAAGAAACATAGTAAGTTCCAGGTCAGCTTGGGATATGTGAGACCTTACCAAATAAATAAATAAATAGATAAATAAATAAATAAATAAATCTACTAGTTTTCACCATTTTTTAAAAGGAAATCAAAGTCTTGGAGCGTGTGACAGATCATGGTGAGTTTTTCTCAAAAGTAGAAGCATACAGATAGAATAAAAGGATGTGAGTGTCCAGCATGCTGCTTCTGAGTGCTTCAAAGTTTTACATCTGGGACAAAGATACTCAAGTCCTATGTGTCTATCTGCAAAGGAGTATTAACACATTTACTCAAGCTTTCCCACAGCACTTGGGAATGTCAGCTGTTCTTTTCCCATAGGACAGTTGTGGTGTGCCTAGAAACACTGAAGGGCTGCCCTGTGGATCATTTTATGGGTTCTTGAGTTCACAATGAGTAGGGCAGACGCAGGGGCTTAGATCAGTCCACCATCACATCTAAGGACTCATTTTTGCTTGCCCTGTCCACTCTTTTGTCATCTTGTATCATGCTGTCTCCCGAAGTGGCTGTCCCCTCTTATAGCAGGCCCAGTTGTCCCCTCCCCCAGGGACCAGTTTGCTAAGACTTCTAACCCATATTATCCCACCATCCTATGTTGACTCACATCTGGCTTCAATAAGACCCTCAGGAAGTATGTCTAGTCTGGTAGCCAATCATGGTCCTACTCAGCCACAAGCAGAAACTGTTTTTGCTATTTTCAGTCAAACAGACCCCTGATACTGCAATCACAGTTGCAGATGTTGTGAGCCAATCATAAAATGATTCCTTGTACTAATAAGGGTTAATACCCACTCACTTCAAAGTACATTTAACAACATCTGGAATTCCCCTAGCTGTACTTAAAAGGAGCCTACAAGCTTCTTTTAGGGTCACCATTTTGCCACTTTGTCAGACAGTTTGACCCCTGCATGCTGAATTTTTTTGCTTTCAAGAATTAAATGCTCTTGCTGATGGTATACATGTCTGGTGGTCTTTTGTGAGATTTCTCATGGACCCTAACATCCACCTCCTCATAGGTCCTCCTAGGACTTTTAAACACTTTCCATATTGTGTTGGAGTCCCAATTAAGGATTTGTTAGAGTACTAAACACACAGAAGCCACAGCTATAATTTATTACAGAGAACAGGCATAAAGCACAATCAAAAAGGAAAGGCATATGGGACAATGTCCAGGAGAAACCAAGGCCACTTTCGCTAATCTTATCAAGTAAAGTTGTACACAACATGCCTTATTCCTTTGGCAGCTTTAGGTCTAATGCATCATTTCTAGGAAAACTTACTGTGGTGTTTTGAATAAAAATGGCCCCTGTAGAACCATAGGGAGTCCACTATTAGAAGGTGCGGCTTTGCTGGAGCTGGTGTGGTCATGTTGGAGGAAGTGTGACACTGGGGGTAGGCTTTAAGGTTCCAGATGCTCAAGCTAGGACCAGTGTGGCATTCTTTTCCTGCTACTAGCTGTAGCAGGAAATCAGAAGTTATCCAGGTAAACTCTGATGATGTCAAGCAACCAGATCTGGTCAGAACGTGGCCAGCTGTGAAGACCCCAGGATGAAGAGATAACTCAGTCCCTTTTTGACCTGCAGTGTGATTAGGGAAGAAGCTCTGTGGCACTCCCCTGCATGCTGCCTCCTCCTTTTCTTCCCCTCCAAATCTCCTTTGTACTATGTTTTTGGAACAATAACTATTACCAGATTATATACATATAGCAGCTTTATATTATCTGCAATAACTAGCCATTCTGGATGTAGAACTCTCAGCTCCTTCTCTAGCATCATGTTTGCCTGCACCATGCTTCCTGCCATGACAATAATGGACTAAACCTCTGAAACCTATAAACCAGCCCCAACATAATGCTTTTCTTTATAAGAGGTGCTATGATCATGGTATCTCTTCATAGCAATAGAAACCCTAACTATAAAACTTACTGAGCTTAAGAACCCTAGTATTCTTACTGAGGTCAGCCGTGCAGGGATGTGTTTAGCATGCTCCAGATTCTGACCCTCTGAAGCAAAGCCAGTGCTTAGCACACCATCAGCACAAGTGCTTTAATACAAATAAGAAATAAGTTTCTCTATTATCATTCAGACTGTGCTGGGATTCTTCCATAAAGCTGTTTCCCTAATTTTTAGTCAGTAGCTAGATTTGTAAGCTGTGATTTTAAGAATGGCAGGATTTGGCCTATGATGCAAACTCTTTTCTTCACAGTCACTTCCTCAGCCCTCAGCCAAGTCATCTTTAGAAAATAAAAACTATCACTAGGACTCCATGCAGGACAGATGGAGCAACCTGCCATATGGATCTTTCTTGCCAGACAGGGTCCTATACCAATCCAATTAAAGTAACTTTCACTTCTGATAAAACTCACTAGGATCCTAGAGTTTTATGTGAACTCTTTCTCTCTAGCCTGAGATATGAAAATTGTTTTAGGACAACTCTGACCTGATGCCTTTCAGGGCAGAGGGAGAATGTGAGGTATATGTCCACTCTAGTGGGCACACCTAAGAACACAGCTGACAATGACTGGTGCACTCCAGGTCATTCAGACACTAGTCAGGCAGAACAGGTTAACAGGTTCCTGTTACTTCCTGGGGGTAAGTTGAGGTTCCCACCATAGGTCTTCAGTTGTTCTAATGAACTCAGTTCAATCCTTGGTGGTAAGATTGCTTGAGGCAGTAAAATTGCCTCACAGATCAGTATCAGGAGATGTCCTACGTAGGGCATGTGGGAGCTGTACCACCTCTCACCATCCTGGAGCTGGTCATAAGAGACCCAGCCATCTTGGAAAGGCTGCAGCAGACCACATTTTTCTTCTGGAAGAATGGAAGTTTCCAGAGACAGTTTTGAAAGAGAAAGGCCTCAAATGCCTCACAGAGTCCCTGTGTCTGGCCCAGTACAGTTCCTGCTGTTGTTTGTTTTGGTTTGTCTTTATTGTATCATTGTGTGTGTTCCATCTAGTGACCAAAACTACACACTTCTAAAATCATCTTGGTAACTCAATTCTTCCATCTGAAAGGGTAGTCAAAAGAGCAACAAAGGCATTTTCTTGAACAAAACGCTTACATATAGTTTGTCCAGAAAGAAACACCATGTCCAGGAATCAATCTGGGATAAATAAAATCAAAAATTTTCAAACAGATTTCTATAATCTTCCATTTCTTTAGTCCTGAGAAGTCTAGAAAAACCACTTGGGTCTTGAGTGCAACTAAAAACTGCTTTTTAAAATTCCAAAATGTTTGCATCTGATGTTTGGCTCTCTTTGAATACTGTCTTGTGCCAAAGGACCCAGTAGTCAAAAGTAAATATATCCTTATGAAGATGTATTCTGTTTCTGATGCTCAACTGTTTGAATTTGATTTCCCTCATGAGTGCACATGCAAGAAAATTGTATTTTACATTCTCTTTTCAACTTTCCCCAATTGCTTGGGAATACCACTCTAAAATTTTTATCATTTCACAAATTAAAGGCTCTCTAATTTGAAATCTTTTTAACATTTTTCATCAGCTCTACTCAATATACCTAGCAAGAGGTATGCATAACTGAGCTGCTTTAGTCAAGGTGTGGTTTCATCCATCATTGATCCATCATTGTCTCTTTTAGTCAGTTCTAAAAGGCTGTCTGACATGTTGTTAAACTGCATGAAATCTCTTTCTGAGAAACAGGTTCCTCTTTCAGCTGGCATCAGCTTTCAACTTTCTTCTTCCAACATGAGATTCCTGAGAGAACTACTGGCTCCTTGGGGGTCATTGTTTTAATAGACTAATAGTCAGAAGGAGGGGCACAGTGTTCTCTTTAGCACTGTAAGCATTGCAGTGTGAATGAAAAGGTACATACCTTTAATCCCAGCCTTAGGAAGGTTGAGACAGGAAGTGATATGGCTGGACAGAGAAAGGAATATAAGTCTGGAGGTGCTGTGAGACTATGATCTTGTATACTGTCAGTATTTGACACTGTAAATATTGGTTTAATAAAACACTGATTGGCCAAGTACCTAGTCAGAAAGTAAAGGTAGGGCAACCAGACTAGGAGAATTCTGGAAAATGGAAGAGCAGATGACAGGGAGATACAGAGGAATCAGGAAGAGAATGCTGTTCTGAGAAAAGGTACCAAACCATGCAGCTAAAAATAAAGGGAGCCATGGGTTAATTGAAGTATACGAGCTAGTCAGTAACATGCTTGAGCTACTGGACCAGCAGTTATGATAAAATTAAGCCTTGGTGTCAGTTATTTGGGAAGCAGCTGAGAGTTTCTGATGGAGCAGAAACATCTGACTACAAATGGTGCTCCAATGTGATGCAGGTACACTCACATAAAGCCTGAGAAAGCTTAAAAACGTTCTAGAGCACAGAAATGGAGTGAAACACCACTTCCTAGTTGTGCCACTAAAGTGCGTTGTGATACAGAGTGGCTTAAGTTACGACATGGCAAGTTTGCAGCATGCAGCTCGCAGAAGCCTCAGTTCAAGTATAAGCTGCACATGATGAGTTTAAGGTTTCTGTTCTTACAGACAAAAAGAGAACAGAGTCAAAGACAACCTATGAGTAGTAATATTTTCTCAAGAGGCCTCTGTTTGCTGGCGGCAAGTAGAGATATGGCTCCTTTAAGAGAGGCTTTCGTATTCAACATTAGTGTAAAAAATCTTGAGGCTCTTTTAAGAGGCCTTGCTGTGAAACACTTAGTGTTTATGAGCAGCAAGTGGCAGTGCCCCACTTGGTGGCAGTATGGACCCTAAATTTCCTCAGAGTTGGGGTAGTAAACTGTACATACACCAGGAAGCTAAGCTCTCACAGACCAAGAATCTGGGTGGAGTCAGCCAGCCACCATAGCCAAGTCTTTAATTCTAACAATGCCTTAGCAGATTAACTGTGTAGTCAGAAAAAGAGGTAAATAGTTGGGACAAATTATAGAGGGAAAAAACCTCTAAAAGGTTTAAAGGGTTTACATTGTGTTTAAAAATGTAGTCTTGGGAGAGAAAAGAAAAAGAAGGATAAAGAAAGTCCTTTAAAAAGTAATAGAGAAAAAATAATAAGCCATGTAAAGATGGAAATTACACAGAGTCTGGACTACTGTATGTTATTGTCTTGTCTTTTAAGTTTTTTCCTACAAAGGAAGTCATAAGAGCTGTTAAACGACATTTGGTTATACATGCTGCTGGATTAATCCAACCTATATATTTTGTAAATACCTTGACTTCAAAATTTAAGTCAAAAGATATGTTACTTTGGTGGAAAGGTTTTTATTTTTATTTCCACAGAAAATGAGAGGCTGTGGATTCATGTTAAAGAAAATAGGTTAAAGAATTAGGTTAAAGAAAATAAGGTTTGATCAAGGAATATGCTCTGAAAAATCTCCAAATGGAACAGGTGACCCAGATGATCCAACAGTTCAGAGCACTTCTGTTGCAGTTTCCTCAGAGCTCTGCATCCAAAACAGCTTCAAAGAAACTGGCTGAGATGAGCCAGCTTCAGAGAATACTCTAGTCAGAACTTGACCATAATTCTGAATTTTCTCAGGATCCCCATAAAACTGCCAATACCCCCAATCAGCAGGAAGTAATCTAGAGAACTAAACACACATTCCCCCAAAAATGGACTATAGATGTTTGTCTTTGTTTAGAGTGTTGGCTACAAGTTGTTATGGATAATGGTCAATAAAAAAGCTATACAAAGGAGATTATATTTTGCGTTCTTGTTTTAAAAAGAAAAAGGGGGAAATGCTATGGGACTATGTCCTTGTCACTGTCAGTATTTGTTGCTGGAAATAATAGTTTAATAAAACACTGATAGGTAAAGTAGCTAGACAGGAAGTAGAGGTGGGGAAACCAGAGTAGGAGAATTCTGGGAAGTGGAAGAGCAGAGAAACAGATGACAAGAAGACACACAGGATGAGAATGCTGCTCTGAATAAAGGTACCAAGCCACATGAATAATAATAAATAGAACCATGGGTTTAATTAAAGTATAAGAGTTAGTTGGTAATATGCTTGAGCTATTGGACCAGCCGTTATGATAAAGTTAAGCTTTGGTATTAATTATTTGGAAAGAAGCTTAGGGGTATTTGAGAGTTTCTGGTGAGGCAAAAGCATCTGACTACAGGGAGAAGATAGAAGTTTGCCACTGTGCTTCCCTTCCCTTTTGGTTCAGGACTCAGAGCATTCAGTCTGAAGATTCATGGAAACAGGATCTTCCCCTTTTGGCTTGAGGGTTCAGTAGCGGTAAGAAGTTTCTCTAATGGCTTGTTCCTCTGCTTCTCTGATCTTTAAGCTTTTACCCCAAAATATGGCTCTAGGTTTTTATTAAGACCAGTTTTAGGATTCATGCAACAGTTAGGCTTTTACCTCTTGCCTGGAGAAAAGTACAAATCAAAGCCATCAAGAATACTGGCTTTCAAGCATGCCCAAGCTGCAAGCCACAACCACTGAACAGCTTGGGATCAGAAACACCTTGGACTGACTCCTTGGATCCCACTCCCCCTAGAGGAACACCTGACTCAGTCTTGAGGTTGTGGGGAGAAAATTGGATCTGCCAGGAGTGGAGGCTGAGCTAAGCAATATCGGGACAGTGGGACCTTGGGACTGCCTGCTGCCTGCCCAGAGAGGGGATGGGGAGTTGTGGAGAAGAGAGAATGACCTGATGTGGTGGGAGGGGGAAGGGACCTTGAATAAGGATATACAAGGATAGAAAGTGTGACTTCTTTGTTCATAATAATAAAATAAAAATAAATTTAAAAAAGAATATTGGCTTTCACTCATTCGCTTTAGCTAGATTCTCCAGGAGGTCTACCACACCAGTTATTTTGAAGCTGTAACATCATCTTCAAATTCTAAAAGTATCTTTGACCTTTGTAACAGAAAGCAAGTCAGCCACACTTTCATGCCATCCACAAGATCACAACCACCTTGATCCCAAATGATTATTTCCTGATGATCTTGTCAATGCAAACACACAACTCTCACCTCAAAGTGAATAAGACATATGCTATTCTAGAGCCACATATGGAATAGCTTATAAACACAGATTCAGATCACTCCAAATACCATATTCCAAACATGATAACAGTTTCATGATTTTTTCAATAGTAACAGAACAAAAAAGTAATAAATTAAGATATTTTAATAGCACATTGGTGGGCATCAGATAGTTGGATTGGTGGTTTGAAAGACAATGGGCTCCATAGGCTCATAGGGGGTGGTCCTATTAGGAGTATGGTCTTGTTGGAGTAGGTGTGGTTTTGTTATAGGAAGTGCATCAGTAAGGGATAGGCTTTGAGGTCTCAGAAGCTCAAGCCAAGTCTCTTCCTGATGCCTGCAGATCCAGATATAGCATTCTCTCAGTTCCTTCTCTAGCATCATGTCTGCCTGTGTTCCACCATGCTCCCCATCAAGAATAATAATGAACCAAACCTTTGAAACACCAAGCCAGATCCAATTAAATGGTTTTTTAAATAAGAGTTGTTGGGTCATAGTGTCTCTTTACAGCAATAGAAACCCTAACTAAGACAGTACATGATAAGCAAAGTGGCAAAATCTTTTGTACAGGCATCAAATGCTATGAAGTGACATTTTTGGCCTTTGGTTTGATGGAAACTAGGGATCTATTTGTAAATTCTGGAATAATTTACCTACTGGTACAAAAATTTTGAAGTATCTTTGATTAGTGGCCACAGAACCTTTCTCTGTTCTTAGTGAACCTGTCCTGAGGGCCTAGGGTCATAGAAAATTTAATGGTCACTAACTCTGATTCAACTAAGGCATTCAGATTCTTGTCTCATGATTTCAAAGAATGAAACTCATGGATCACAGAAGGTGAGTTTTAGAGAGAAGATAATTATAGATTCATAAGTGGGAGCTTAAGAGAGAGGCAGAAAGTAGAGCTCCTCTGTCTTAGGAAGGGAGGTCCTGGGAGATAAAGGACCATTCAGCTCCTACTCTGGTGGCTTTACAATAACTTATGATAGAAACTGGGCAGAGGTAAGGAGAAGGAGATGAGCTGGTCAGTCCAGTTGGCCCAACAACCAGATTTACAGGTGTCTCCTTTCAGTTTCAGTCACATCATCACATGTAGCATCCAGATGAATGAAAGTAATCATTTGGGGAAAGGAGGAAGAAGAAAGAACAGAATTCTGCTCTGGCGTTCCCGGGCTCTGGCAAGGCTGTTCTTGGAATTGGTGCTTTATGGTCCCTCTCCTACCTGAACAGTTGCTGTCTTCTGTCTCATCACTAATAGTCACAAAGATGTTTGCAATGAATGACTACTAGGAAGGCTAAAATTAGCTGAAGGCAATTTAAGTTTGAACACACAAAGTTTCCACTGTCCATGTCACAGAAGTTCTAGGTCAATCAGCCTTGAAGGATATTTATACATGAGGCTTTGTTTCTGAGAAATTCAATATATAACTATATCCTTCCCTTTCCGACAGTTCTCATTGTAATTCAGGATCAAGATACTTCTAGTCAGATCCTCTTGTGACATTTTATGTTGGAGTCCCCAAGACTACCTCCAAGTTTATTGGTTTATAAGTATTATCAAACTTGGGGTCACAGTCAAATTCCAAAATCCAGTTTCAATGGCTCATCTTTGAGAAGCCAATTAAAATAGGCAAATATATATTTAAAAGTAATTTATATTACATTTATTCAATGTAGCTCCATTGAGGAAAAGTGACAAAGTAATCCAGTGGCCTCATCAAGTCAATCTTGTGGGTCCTGTAGTGAAAGAAAAAATTAAGCTGTTTCAGTCCAGGTGTGGTCCTGCTTATCACTGACCATTGTCTCTATTAGGCTGCAAATCTCTCTCCTGGAGAGGGGAGTTTCCAGGAATCTCTGGCTGACCTAGGCTTTTCTTCTCTCAGCATGAGATTCCTGGGGAGATTTCTAGGAGTCCATTGTTTTAATAATCAAATAGCTAAATGTCTCTTTAGAATATATTCATTCCTTTTAGGACTCACAGCTCAGCATATTACCTATTACATAACCATAGGTTAATATACTGGAAGAACAGAAAGAAAATGAGTGTGTTTCTAGTCTTCTTCCAGTGATGTCATAGAAGGATGTGCTTAAATCCCCCAGCATGGTACTGAGACAGACATGTAGGAGCTGCTTTTGCTAAAAAGCATAGACTCCTCACTTGCAAATACAAGCTTAATGGCAAAGAGGTAAGTCATTGTCCTAAGCCTGACATCATCTTGGATGTCAGTAAGAGCAAATCTTTATCTATCCCCAAAGCAACAGAAGAAACCATCACCCAAAAACCTCCTTGTTTCTTCAAGCAATGAGGGCTTCTTTTGTACCACCCTACAAGACCAGAGCTGAGGGCGGACTACACCTTGACTGAGACTTTATAATTATGCGTACTTCTTGGCCTTTGTCCCAGTTCTTCTTCTATTTAAGCCTGAAGCTCATGTCAGTATCCCAAAGATGATTTGGGATCACTGGACCACTGTTTCCTTTCCTCTTCTACAATTTATTCCCATTGAATAAATCTCTTCTATCTTTTTTTTTTCTCACTATCCATCTCTTTAGTTAGTATCCTAAGATGGGTGGGCATGCCTAACCTTCTGGGCTCCAAGAGCCCAGACTTTTGTTCTAAAACTCTGGTTATACCCATCAAATGTTGTTTGTGGATCATCCAATCCAGTGTAGTTCTTTTTAATTTTTGTTTATGTATATGAGCATTTTGGCTTCATGTGTGCATGTTCAGCTTGTGTGTTCCTATTGCCTCATCATTCTTAAAAAGAAAACCTATTTGGAGTCCCAGCTTCTTGGGCTATTAAATTAGTAAATTCTAAATGCTCCTTGGATAAAAATGAATTGAAGATGTTCCCTAGGAATCTTCACATAGGCCAACTTTGTTGGTTCAGTTTTGTTTGGCTTGATGTTGGTTGTTTTCTTAAAATAGTCTTGCTCTGTAGCCGGGCAGAGCTCAGGAGACTGCCTGAGCCTCTTGAGTGCTAGGATTACAGTGTTATAGAAATAACATGCCCTCTCAGTGAGAAGGCATCCCGTCCACTTAGACATGAAGGCACACTCTTCACTTAAGTACCTGGCTGACTGGCTATAATGCCCAAATAAGGGTAGACCCCAACAGAAGATTTAGCTTATACACCTTAGTCTTAGGCATTTTACATGCTCTGTTATCCTTAAATCTCTTTTAGGTCAAACTTCAAACAATTTAAACACAGACAGGAGACTGCAAATCTGACTGCTTAGGCAGATAGATTTACACAGCAAAGCTTTCTTAGGTACACAGGTGCTGTTCTTTTCCAATAGTTGTTATTCAAGGTCAACTCGCCCACCTGGCAGAATTATGTTTTTCCTGAAGAAGAAGAAGAAAAAAAAAAAAAGGACAAGGGACATAATGGCAGACCACAACTTAAAGATTAATGTAACCCTGGGCTATCTTCTTCTGGAGAACAGAGATAAGTGAATTCTGGTGAATAAACATTTATATCCTAGCAACCTAGATTTTGCTTATCTCTAACAGGCCTGGTTAACATACTACTTACCTTTGGGATATTTTGAAAGCAAGAGCCAAATTTCACTTGTGTGACCTAATGTCTCCTAAGCAAATGTACTAGTGAGCCCTTTATAACACCAATTCTATTATTCTGAGCTTCTTCTACGCCAGTGGGAATGCATCACCACACTCTTGCTTGGTCAGCATTGTCCAAGAGGGACTATTCTTTTGCCCTTGCTTGACCACAGATGTGGAAGGTCAGTCTCCATTGATGAGAATACGTTGCACTTCAGAGACAGGTCCCATAAGCACTGAGCTATATCTGACCTGAAAACCTCTTCCCCAAGGAACAGAAGGCTCCATGAACCCTTCCAAAGAAGGGAAGCAAGCAATAGCTCTACCCAACTATAATGCCTGTGGACCACGACAATGACCAGCAAGGCACATAGTCCTAAAAGTGCAGTAGTGGCACTCACACCTTGGTGGTGACCAATAGCTCTCCAGTTAGACTTAAGACTATCTCAAAGAGAGAAAGAGAAGAGAGAGAGAGAGAGAGAGAGAGAGAGAGAGAGAGAGAGAGAGAGAAATCATGCTCATCATAGAATCCCTACCCAGGGCCAGTGAAGTCATGGATCTTGGAGGAGAATTTTTCAATCATCGCTTTACTACATTCTATATGTCTTTAATCTACAGGTCAATGTCATTCTTACACATCAAGGAAACTTTTTTTTCAACAAATGGAGATCATTATAAACACCCATAATGTATTTAAATGCAGAGTTGTGAAGCTTACTCTCCACTGATACAACTATAACACAACTCCTGAACCTAAGGCACAGGAACTAATACAGGGGGGCAGTGAAAAAGCCAGAGGAACAACGAGTTTGCTGTGAAATGTCAGAATGTACACTCATGAAGTATCAATAACATCGCTGCCTACACATGACCGGAATAAAAATGACACCAATAGACATGAAAGATGGGAAGCTTGAGGAGAGTCTCAATCCTAGACAAAGAACGACAGACAGCCAAGGACTTCCGAGAGGAAGAGAAATAGTCTTCCCCAGGAAAGAGCACAATTTGTTATCCAGTTCCAAGTGGTCATTCCTAAAAACATACATCCAAACAATAACGTGTGGACTGAGCAGACTGTATTTCCATATTTAACAGTGTGTGTGGGTGTGGCAGTAAGCAAAGAGAAAAGGCCATGAATTTAAACCCAATGGGTGGTGCACATGGCAGGCAAGGGGAAATGAGAACAAGTTAGAATCTCAAATTTTTAAAAGTATTTTTAAAATATGTTTTTATGAAAAGTAAACTTTTCAGTTAAGTTAAATAAACAGGGTCTGGCTTTTGGAAAGCTCTTGGAAATGCCCCTGTTGCAGCACCACCGTCCGGCAGCCTGTTCTTCAGGCTTCAGTGTGAACAGCCTACTCTCCTCCTTCAGTCCTCTGGAAGGCTTGTCTTCCAGGCGCTCACAGACCCTACCCACTTCCTCTATTGTTGCCCTCTGTGCTCACTTTCAATGAGGGCATACACATACTTCTCTAATTTCTAATGCTCCACTGTGTCTTATCACATGCTTTACGAGGGATCCTGGTGGCCCAGTTAATGTTCCCTGAATTGTTCTGACCTCATAAAGAGCCCATCCAGGCCACTGATTAACAGTCAAAGGAAGCTAGAGTCTAGTGAGTACTGAGATGTTACTTAAAAAACAAAACCTGGGGCTGGAGAGATGGCTCAGTAAGAGCGCCGTCTGCTCTTCCGGAGGACCAGGGTTCAATTCCCAGCACCCACATGGCAGCTGACAACTGTCTGTAGTTCCAGTTCCAGGCAAACACCAAGGCAAATAAATAAATAAATAAAAAGTTTAAAAAAAAAAAAACAAAACCATATTTTTTACTTCTTTCTATCTCTCAGCCTGGAACCTACTTACAAAACTGTGAGGTGTAAATAAATGCAGCTTGATGTTCTGTTTGTAAATGCCCTTGTTACCTTCCCATGCTTCCTTACTCTTGTTTTCTTATAGAAGCTGGAGATTCTAGTGTCACTGTTAAGCATGAGTTTTAACTAGTAGAATTTCTTGCTCTACTCTAATTGGTGCTGATGGTTTAGCTGTAATGGGATGTTAGATTTGGAATAGACACTTGCAACCATCGAGTCCAGCTTTCAACTCACATCCCTCCCGTGACACTTTGATCCTCATTGGCTTTCCTTTCTGTCCATCCTCTTGGATGGAAGGTGCTTTGCTTTGGGTTGAACACATTCCAGGATATAACAAAACCCTGCCTTTGGAGCACTCTTTCTTCTACCCATGCCACTACTCAGAGTCTTGGCACTGCCGACTGATCATTCATGCTGTTCTGCATTGGATGTGGCTTCCCACCAGTTGATTTTTTCCTAACACAGGTCTTTTGTGAAGGATCCTGTGGACTTTGAGGTAAGTACAGTAGTGTTTGGAAAAACAGAGTTGTGACACTTTCACTTCAACCTAATTGTGACCTACTGTGTGTTTTATTGAAAAATAAATAAATATAAAGGTAGTATCCCATGATTGCATTGATACAAAATTCTAGAAAAGTCAACTCTGATGATGTTTCTGAAGAAGAGCACTGGTGGCCAACAGCTAGGAAGAATTCAGAAATAGGAAACAGGGACTATTGGGGGTAATGTGGTGATTCTATCCCATAATTGTGAGGCTGGGCCTACTATTGCAATTTTTTTTTAAAAAAAAGAATTCACCGAGTTCTGCACTTACAACTGGTAGAACTGTATCACATGTAGATTATAGCTCCATAAATAACATGGACTATCTCTAAAATGAGCTATTGAAAGGACAGGAGCAGCTCTTCACTTCCCAGTATAGGTAACTTTCCTGTTTGAAATGTAGCTCTGGAGCCAAGACAAGTTCTGGCTTGCTTTGCTTTCTTCAATGTAAATTTTATTTAAAGTGTAACTTAAAGATTGCATAATTGTTAATGCACAGCTCAGTGAATATATCCGTATAACTACAGCCTATACTAAAAATGAGCTTTCAGAATCCTCAAAGTCCCCACATATCCACCCAGTGTCTGCTATGGTTTGGTTGGAAAATTTCCCCCAACAGCTCATGTGTTTGAACACTTTATATCTAGTTGATAATACTGTTTGGGGAGATCTTGGGACATAAAGGAAGTGTACACTTCTTTGTCCTGCCTGGCTTTTCTTAGTCTCACCCAGGTTCCACAGATGCTTATTATATAAGTGACCTGGGAGCTGAATATTATAGTCACTCCTAGGCCAGTAGCTCTAGCATATTACCCTCTAGCTCTTATACTTAAATTAGCCTATAATTCTATTTATGTTTAGACACCTGGCTTGGTAGCTTTTCTTCAGTGCAGCCTTCTGATCTTGCATCCTCTGTTCTGCCTAGTGTCTGGTGCTCTGCCTTTTCTCTCCCCACAATTCTCCTAGTCTGGTTATCCCATTTCTATTTTTTACCTAGCTTCTGGCCAATTAGCATTTTATTAAATCAATATTAGTGATAAATCTTTACAGTGTACAGAGCATTATCCCACAGGGAAACATAAGAAAATGACCTTACATCTAATCTTACAAAGATGAATGAGATTCATAACGAGGAAATCCCTTAAAGAAATTTATGAAAACACAAACAGGTAAAGAAAATGAATAAGCTCATTCAATACCTGAAGATGGAAATCTAAACAATAAAGAAAACACAAAGTGAGGGTTTCATGGGGATAGAAAATACAAGTAAATGAAAAGGAACTACAGACGTAAGTATCACCAACAGAATACAAGAGATAGAAGAAATAATCTCAGGTGTAGAAGATACAGTAGAAAAATTGATACAGCAGTCAAAGAAAATGTTAAATAAAAAAGTTACTGACACAAAACATCCAGGAAATCTGGGACACTATGAAAATACTTATTGCAAACGATTCTGGCTCAGACTTTCCAGGCCTGTACCAAAGGTTTAATTTCACTCTTGGCCCCGTTTTGCCTCAAATAATCACACACATGCTTATATTATTTTATGCTAATTGACCTAGGGCCCAGCCATATAACTTGCTAGTGCTTGCTCTCAATCTAACCCATCTTGTTCAACTGTGTGGCTTGGTACTTTTTCTCAGAGGAGCATTTCCTCTACATCTCCTGGCAGCTCCCGTGACTCTGGCATCTGTGTCTGTCCTGAGATGTTCTTGAGTTTTCTTAGCCTGGTAGTCCTGCCACACTTCCTGTTTGCCTTTGGCCAATCAGCTTTTTATTAAACCCATAGGCGGGACAAATATTTACATTACCAGCATAATACCACTACAAATACTAAACCTAAGAAGAATAGGAATAGAATAAGAAGAATCCCAGCTAAAAGACACAGAAAATATATTTATAGAAGAAAACTTTTCTAACCTAAAGAAGGAGGTGCCTATAAAGGTACAAAAATCTTACAGAACACCAAATAGATTGGACAAGAAAAGAAAGTCCTCTTGTCAAATAAATAATCAAAGCACTGAGCATAAAGGACAAAGAAAGACTATTAAAAGCTGCAAGGAAAAAGGCCTGGTAACATATAAAGATGAACCTATTAGAATTACACTTGACTTCTCAATAGAGATTCTAAAAGCCAGAGGCCCAGATAGATGTCTTACAGACTCTAAGAGGCCACAGATGCCAGCCAAGATTACTATATCCAGCAAAACTATCAATCACTATAGATGGAGAAAAGAAGATATTCCACAACAAAGTCATATTTAAGCAGTATCTATCCACAAATTCAGCCCTATATAAGGTACTAGAAGA
Source organism: Sigmodon hispidus (assembly GCA_004025045.1). NCBI lineage: Eukaryota > Metazoa > Chordata > Mammalia > Rodentia > Cricetidae > Sigmodon > Sigmodon hispidus. The sequence continues at coordinate 91,612 of PVIH01006316.1, read as the reverse complement.
AAAACTCCAGTCTAAGGACATTAACTATATCCATGAAACACAAGAAATCTCACAACAACAAAATCAAAAGAAGGGTAACACACACACACATACACACACACACCCATACACATAAACAATACCACCAACAACAAAATGACAGAAATTTAAAAACATTAGTCATTAATATCTCTCAATATCAATGTATTCAACTCCCCAATTAAAAGACAGGCTAACAGAATGGATAGGAAAAAAGGATTTATATTTCTTCTAAATACAAGAAACACACCTCAACATCAAAAACAGATATTACCTCAGAGTAAAGGCTTGGAAAAAGATTTTCCAAGCAAATGAACCCAAGAAGCAAGCTGGTACAGCTATTCTAATATCTAAAAAAATAATTTACCAACCAAAATTAATCAAAAGACATGGGAAAGGACACTTCATACTCTTCAAAATCCATCAAGATGACATCTCTATTCTCAATATCTGTGCCCCAAAACAAGGGCATTCATACTTGTAAAAGAAACACTATTACAGCTTAACTCACATATTGATCTTCAGATGCTGATAGTGAAAGACTCCAATATTCCACTCTCACCATTGGATTGATTATCCAGACAAAAGCTAAACAGAGAAATACTGGAGTTAACAGAGGTTATGACTCAAATAAGCCTAACAGATATTTACAGAACATTTCACATAAACACAAGAGAATATATTATCTTCTCAGTACTTCATGGAGCTTTCTCCAAAACTAACTACTGACTCAATAGGACAAAGCAAGTATCTCATCAGATACAAGAAAACTGAAAAACTCCCTGAAACCCTATCAGGCCACCATGGATTAAAGCTGGATTTCAATAGCAACAGAAACAGCAGAAAGTCTGAAAACTCATGGAAACTGAACAGCTCTCTACTGAATAATGACTGTATCAATGAAGAAATAAAAAATTAAGTACTTCCTAGAATTCAGTGAAAATGAATGCACAGCCTACCCCAAACTATGGGACACAATGAAAGCAGTGCTAAGAGGAAAGTCCATAGCATGAAAGGCCTTCATAAAGAGTTTGGAGAGATCTCATACTAGCAATTTAACAGCATACTTGAAAGCTGTAGAATAAAAAGAAGCAAATATACCCCAAAAAAGAAGATGGCAGGAAATAATCAAAGAGCTGAAATCAGTAAGGTAGAAACAAGGAATAAATGAAACAAAGAGTTAATTCTTGGAAAAAGTCAACAAGAAATACAAATCCTTACCCAAACTAACTAAAAAACAGAGAAAGAATATTCAAATTAACAAAACTAGAAACAAAAAGGGAAAATATATAACAACAGACACTGACAAAATCCAGAGAACCAGTAGATCATACTTCAAAAACCTGTACTCCACAAAACTAGAAACTCTAAAAGAAATGAACAAATTTGTTGATAGATACCACCTGCAAAAGTTAAATCAAGATCAAAGAAATAATTTAAATATACTTATAGCACCTAAGAAAATAGAAGTAATTATTACAAGTCCTCTATGGTTTTAGCATAGAATTCCACTAGACATTAAAAAAAAACAGCTAATACCAATATTCCCCAAATTATTTCACAAAATAGAATCAGAAAAACATTATCAAATTCATTTTCTAAAGCCATAGTCACCCTCATACCCAAACCTCACACAGTCAACAAAGAAAGAATTACAAATCAATATCCATCATGAACATCAATGCAAAATTACTCAATAAAATACTTGCAAGCTGAATCCAAGAACACATCAAAAAAGATATCCACCATGATCAATTAAGTTTCATCCCAGAGATGTAAAAATGCTTTAATATATGAAAAATCTGTTAATGTAATCTACCATATAAACAAACTGAAAGAAAAACAGAAACCCACATAATCATCTCACTAGATGCTGAAAAAGTCTTTCACAAAATTCAACATTCCCTTCATGATAAAAAGTCTTGGAGAGATAAGGTATACAAGAGACATACTTAAGCAAAACAGCCAACATTAAATGAAATGAAGATAAACTCAAAGTGATTCCACTAAAATCAGGAACAGGACAAGGTTGTCCAATCTCTCTTTATCTATTAAGTATAGTACTCAAAGTCCTAGCTAGAGCAATAAAACAACTAAAGGAGATATAAATTGGAAAAGAAGAAGTCAAACTTTGGCTATTTGCAGATGATATGATAGTATACATAAGTGACTCCAAAAAGTCTACCAGGGAATGCTTACAATTGATAAACACCTTAAGAAAAGTGGCTGTTTACAAAATTAACTAAAAAATATAGCAACCTCCTATATACAAACAATAAATGGGTGAAGAAAGAAATCAAGGAAATAATACCCTTCACAATAGCCTCATCTTGGGGTAACTCTAATCAAGCAAGTAAAAGACCTGTATGACAAGAACTTCAAGTCTCTGAAGAAAGAAATTTAAGAAGATATTAGATGGAACAATCTTTCATGCTCAGTAGGATTAACAAGGCTAATCATAACTATCTTAATCAGTGGGATTAACATAGTAAAAATGGCCATTTTACCAAAATAAATCTATAAATTCAATGCAATCCTCATTTTAATCCCCAAACAATTCCTTACAGATCTTGAAAGAACAACATTCAACTTCATATGGGAAAAAATTCAGAATAGTTAAAACAATTCTTTATAATAAAAGAACTTCTAGAGGTATCACCATTCTTGATTTTGAGGTCTTCCACAGAATAATAAAAACTACATGGTATTGGCATAAAATCAGACAGGTGAATCGAAAGAAAAGAATCAAAGACCCAAATGTAAATCCACACACCTTTGATTTGATTTTCAATGAAGAAGCCAAATTATACAATGGAAAAAAAGAAAACATCTTCATCAAATGATGCTGGTCAAACTGGATTTTGGCATATAAAATAAATAAATCCGTATCTATCATCTTGTATAAAACTCAAGTCCAAGTAGATCAAAGACCTCAGCATTAATCCAGTTGCACTGCACTTGATAGAAGACAAAGTGAGGAATATCCTTGAGTGCATTAGCACAGGAAACCACTTCCTGAACAAAATACCAAATAGTACAGAAACTAAGAACAACAGTTAATAAATGGAAACTGAAAAGCTTCTTCTGTAAGGCAAAGGACACTGTCAGTAGGACAAAATGGCAGCCTAAAGAATGGAAAAAGACCTTCACCAACCTTACATTTGACAAAGGACAAATTTCCAAAGTATATAAAGAATCAAGAAACTATTAAAAACCCAAACAATCCAATCTAAAAAATGAGGTACAGATCTAAACAGAATTTTCAACAGAAGAACCTCAAATGGCCAAGAAACATTTCAAGAAATGTTCAACATCCTTAGCTATCAGGGAAATGTAAATCAAAACTACTCTGAGATTTCATTTTAAACCTGTCAAGAATGACCAAGAGAAAAAACACAAGTGACAGCTCATGCTGGAGAGGATGTGGAACAAGGGGAACACTCCTCCACTGTTGGTGAGAGTGTAAACTTGTACAGCCACTTGGGAAATCAATACAGTGGTTTTTCAGAAAACTGGGACTTGATCTATCCCACAACCCAGCTATAATACTCTTAGGCTATATCCAAAGGGTGTTCCATCATATCACAAGGACACTTGCTCAACTATGTTCATAGAAGCTTTATTTGTAATAACCAGAACCTGGAAATAACCTAGATGCCCATCAACCAAAGAATAAATAAAGAAAATGTGGTACATTTACACAATTTACTCAGCTGTTCAAAACAATGACATCAAGAAATTGATAGACAAATGAATAAATAAATGGAACCTGAAAAAAATCATCTTGAGTAAGGTAACTCAGGCCTAGGAAGACAAACATGGTATGGACTTGCTTATAAGTAAATATTAGCTGTAGAGTAAAGAATAATCTTGCTACAATCCACAGACCCAGAGAGGATAGGTAGCAAGGAGGACTCAAGGCGGGTTGCTTGTATCTCTCTGGGAAGGGAAAATAGAATAGATTTCATGGGTACATTGGAGCAAATGGTAATAAGAATATAATGATTCAGGTGGGGGTATGCAGGGGGTGAGTACTGAAAGAGATGATGGGAAATGGGGGCGGGCATTCTGAGGTTGGATAGAAACCTATTACAAAAGAAACTTCAGGGTATCTACAAGTATGACTCCAGCTAAGACTCCTAGAAATAGGGGATATATAGTCTGAACTAACTGGTTATCTCATGTGACCGGGCAGGACATCCAGAAGAGGGATTGAGACACCAACTCGGCCTCATAACCTTTGACCTACAGACTGTCCTGCCTATGGAATATGCTGGGGTAAGAGTGGTGCAGAGGTTGTTGGAGTGGCCAAACAATGATTGGTCCAGCCTGAGATCCCTGTTAGGAGATAGAGCCCACCCTTGACACTGCCTGAACCCACTGCTGGATAGTCCAGAGACCTAGGACAGAACCAAATATAATTGGCGATAGATAGATGATAGATAGATAGATAGAATGAATGAATGAATGAATTAAAAATAAAATTTAAAAATGTCAATCTAATGATGCCTAAGGATATTCTGCTATACTCATTGATTGGTGCCTAGCCCAATTGTCATTAAACAGCCTTCATCCAGTATCTGATGGAAAGAGATGCAGAGATTCACAGGCACATTAGACAGAGCTTGAGGACTCCTGCATACGATGGGGAGAATCCAGGGGGGTCAATGACACCACAAGAAAACCCACAGAATCAACTAACCCGGGCTCATAGGAGCTCACAGGGGCTGAGTCAATAACCAGGGAGCCTGCATGGGACTGACTGAGGCCCTCTGAATATATATTACAGTTGTGTAGCTTATTCTTTTTGTGGGGTTCCTAACAGTGAGAGCAGGGTCTGTCTCTGACTCTTTTTGCTGGCTTTTGAACCTATTCTTCATACTGGATCACCTTCTCTGGACTTAATATAAGGAAAGGTGCTTAGTCACATATTGCAACTTGACTTGCCATGTTCTGCTGATATCCACGGGAGGCCTGACCTTGCCTGAAGAGAAGAGAGGAAGAGTGGATGGGGGGGGAGAGGGGATGGAGATGGAGAGGTTGAAAGGAGAGGAGGAAGGGAAATTGACATCGGAATGTAAAATAAGTAAATAAATTAAATAATCAGGGGGAGGAGAGAGAGAGTGCAGACCTGACCTAAAAGGAATTTCTTTAGGCTTTAGGAAGTGGTTCAAATAAAATATCATCTGAAAGCAGGTTAGAAAACGTGAGGCAGAACTTAGTGTCCTTCCTGACTCCCAGTTCTTTTTTGTTTTAGGTTTGGCTAATTTACATAATTTAGCATATTTAATATATTAAATATTTTTGTCAACCCCATCATATGACAGCATTGTCATGAAAGTCTAATGGTGCTGCTGACTCCCAATTCTTAGAACCAAAGAGAGGAAAGAGGGTCATGGAGTCAAGCTTTTATTTTTCCTTTAGCTGTTTTGAATTGTACAGCCAAACAAATGACAAGCAAATACAAAACCAACAAACTCAAAGAACTGACGAGAAGCAAGATTTGGTGTTGAATGTAGATCACGAGTGATATAAACTGAAAAAGGAATAGGCATGAGGAAACCAAGCTGGTGACCACTGCTGCAAATCAGATGCTTGAGGTCAGCACACCGCAGGTGACTCACTCACTCTGGCTACAAAGAATATGAAATCAGTGATACACTGTTTTATAGTATCAGTCACTTTGTAATGAAATGCTTATCATAGTACTCAGTAAAGATCAAGATAGAACTCACTGTTCTAAGGGGCTTGTCAAAGGTTGTCAACAGACTGTTGTGATACAGACTCAGAGTGCTGTGGGAGCACTTGCAAAAGCTTGCATTTTCTAAACCTTCTCCATCCCTTTATGCCAGTTATGGAGCTACATCAGACTGTGAAGCCACTGTCCCACCAATGGGATGAGACGCAGTCATTACCCAAGTTAGAGATAAGGCAGAAGCCATCTTGGAAGAGTATGCATGCTAGCCTGGTTTTGGTTCTGGTGTACCCTTTTTTGCAAAAAGAAATGACGTTTCTGAGTTACTTTTGTTTTATTCATGCCTTCCTTTGTGTGACACTGAGATTATTCTTTTCTCACAAAAGGAACCAATAAGCAGAAGTAAGATACATAAAAGATTATGACTCTAGAAATACACTATTAATTTTTTAGAAGATGTTTTAGAATAAGACAGGATTTTATAGATTGCATCAATATGATCCTAAAGTAAAGGATTGTTTAAAAGAATGAGAAAGTTTCATGTTTATAGATCATGTAATTTCAAATAAGGACACTGTGACATTTTTCTTACCTGTCTGTATCCCTGTTCTTTAAATGAAGATATATATATATTATGTATTGTTTTATTGCTCTATTATTTCAATCACTATATTGAATAGAGAGAATATCTTCTTTCTGATATTACTATAAATGATTCTATTTTTTTCTTCCATTAAGTATAATATTAGATCTGGACATAGTAATACATGCCTCTCTGTGACTTTAGGGTCAGCAAAGTCCACATAGTGAGTTTCCAGACAGCCATAGCTACATGATGAGATCTTGTCTGCAAAAAAAAATAAAACAATACATAAATATTTCTAGTCCTCATCTATTTGGGGCTTTTATCATAAAATAATGTTTGATTTTGTTCAAAGATTTTTTTTTTGTATTTATTGAGATGATCATATGATCCATGTTCTACAGTATATTGGTTAAAACATGTTGAGCCAGCTCTGCATTTCTAGAATGAAGCCAACTTGATTATGTTGAATGACCTTTTTAGGTGTTCTTGAATTGTTTGCAAGTATTTTATTGAGGATTTTATGTATGTTCTCATCAGAGAAATTAGTTTGCATTTTTCTTTCTTGTGTCTTCTTCTGGCCTTGACATCAAAGTAATACAGGCTTTGTAAAATGAAGTTGGCTATGGTCTTTCATTTTCTATTTTGTAATCATTTGAGAAACATTTGATTTAGTAAGATTTTGCAGTGAATTTATCTGGGTCTATACATCTTTAGTTGAGAAGTTTGGTTTTGGGGGAGGGGTGCATGTGTGTGTGTATTTTGATGCTTTCAATTTCATTGCTTGTTATAATTGTTTAAGAATTGCTCAAATTGGTCCTTTTGTTTTAACTTTGGTAGGTCTTATACAGTTTTGATCATATACATTTAACAATTTATCTATTTTAAATTTTCTAATCTGATGGAATATGTTTTTAGATTATGCCCTTAAAATATAAAAATTTGCATTGGTATCTGTTGTAATGTCTCCCTTCTCATTTCTAACTTTATTAGGTCTTCTTTTTCTTTTTGTTAGTTTGGATAAGGGTCAATCTTATCACTTCAAAGAGCCACCTCTTCATTTCACTGATTCTTTGCATTCTGAAGTACTTAATTATTTCTGTTTCCTGACTTGGGGTTCTGCTTGTTCTTATTTTACCAAGGCCCCAAAGCCCATCACTAAGCTATCAGTTTAAGATTTCTGTGATTATTAAATGTAAGCAACTGTAGCTATGAACTTTCCTCTTGGGACTGCTTTAACTGGAAAACATAAGTTTTAATATATTATGATTTTATTTCATTCTATTTTAGGAATTCCTCTGAAGTCTTTTTGCTTTTTTTAATCTCTTCAATGACCCATTCGCCATTTGATGGTGTTTTGTTTACTCTCCACAGGTTCGTGTAGCTTTTCTTGCTGTTGGTTTCTAGGTTTCTAGTTCTATTGCATTGTGATCAGAGTACAAGAATTTATTTTCTTGTACTTGTTGATACTTGCTTTATGACATAGTATATAGCTCTGCTTGAGAGAAGGTCCCGTGGGCTTCTGAGAATATTTGCTCTGTCATGTTTACATGAAATATTTTGTATATTTTGGTTAGGTCCACTTTTGATCAATGATGTTGTTTAACTCTGATATTTCTTATTTTTGTTAGAATGACCTGTCTGAAAGTGAGAATAGGGTACGTTAGTATGTCAGTAACCTATTATTACTGTGTGTCTTTCATATATAGCAGAATATGAAACTGAGAATACCTATACTCATACATATATGTTTTGAATTGTGAAATCTTCTTGATAGATGGTTTCCTAAATCAATATGAAGTGACCCTCTTTATTTCTTCCACCTAGTTTTGTCAAATGCTAGAACAATGATACCTTTTTGTTTCCTAATTCCATTTTCATAAAATATTTTTAATCCTTATATTCTAAGGTCATGCCTCTCTTAAATGATAAGATTTGTTTCTTGGTGACAAAATTATATATGGTGCTTTTTAATCCAAACTGCTATTCTGTGCCTTTTCTTTGGGAAACTGAGACCATTAATATTCAGTTGTTATTGAAAAGTGTGTATCAACTCATCTCGTAGTGTTTCATGATTTTCCAATTTCTGTTTGTTTAGCTTTTGTTCGAGCATGGCTTATTCTTTCCTGTTGATTCTTGGATGCATTTATTTTTCTCTTCAGTCCAAAGAGCTCCTCCCAGATTCCTCTACTGAGATGGTTTAATGCTCAAAAGTCTTTTGCTCTGCTTTTATCATGAAAAGATTTTTTTCTCTTTTAATTATGACAAATATTCTTGTTAGATCTAGTAGTATGTGTGTTGGCATCTGTGGCCTTTCAGACTGAAATACATCATTTCAAGGTCTTTGGCTTGTCAAGTTTCCATTGAGAAATAGCTGTTATTTTGATGAGGTAGCTTTATGTGTGACTTGATATTTCTCTCTTTTAGCTTTTTCTGGGTACAATTTCTTTGTTCTGTGCTTTTAGTGTTTTAACTATTCTACGATACAGAGTAATGTTTTTGGCCCTGCCTATTTGTTGTTAAATGTGTTTCTTGTAGTAGGAAGTGTAAGGATTCCTGGCATTCCCTAGCTCAGCCCCTCAGCTCAGGTGGGATGCACCTTGTACGGAGGCCCGCCCCTGGGCGTGGCTGCGTAAACCCTGCAGCACTGAGTAGGGAAACACCTCTCTGGACCCGGAAGCACCTCCCTGGACCCATGATGCATACCCGTGCGTGCCCCTTCCCTTAAAAGTGGCTGAAAGCTCGTGCTCGGCCCTTTTTCTTCTCTGTCCCATGACTCTGTTCTGCTCTTCTGTCTCTTTACCCGCCTGGGACTTTTCTCTTAAATAAACTCTAGCGTGTGGCCTTGCTAGTGTGTGCTTGCTTTTACGCATGGAACTAACAGGAAGAATATTTCTTTTCTGAGATTTTGAAAATCTTGTGTTACAGTTTTACTGAAAAATGTTTTCTATGCCTATGGATGGAACTTTCTTTTTTTTTTTTTTTCTTTTTTTGGATGGAACTTTCTATGTAGATAATTCATAGATTTGGTCTTTCCATAATGTCCCAAATACCTTGCATGTTCTGTTTGTATGCTTTTGCTGTTCTGTTCAAATTTTTATTTTAAGTCTTAAATTCACATAATGAGAACTAACAAAAGATGAAAGGAACAAAATTTAAAATAAAGGAAGCAATAGAAATAGTTATCAAGTAGAAATGTGAATTACAGGCTATGACAACGCATTAAGCAGTGGTTCTCAACTTGTGGGTAGCAACACTTTCGGGGATCACACGTCAGATACCCTGCACACCTGATATTTACATTACAATTCATGACAGTAGCAACAAAAATAATTTTATGTTGGGGTCGCCACAATGTAAGGGATCGTATTAAAGGGTCACAGCATTAGGAAGGTTGAAAACCACATTAAGGAACATTGCTAGTCAGAGAAAGAACTATATCTAGAATTAAATTTAAACAGGAATTCTTTTTATTTCAACATTTATTACTCTCTGTCTCTCTGTCTCTCTCTCTGTCTCTCTCTCTCTGTGTGTGTGTGTGTGTGTGTGTGTGTGTGTGTGTGTATACAGTGGAGGCCAGAGCACAGTTTATGGACATCAGTTCTTTCTTTCCACCATGTGGGCCTGGGGATTGAATTCAATCCATCAATGTTAGTAGCCAGCACCCTTACCCACTGAACCATCTCACCAGCACTTAGGAATCCTAACAGGGACATAAACAGGAATTTAAGATTTCTCAGCAATAGCCAGAAGCTAAGCTAACTAAACACAGTCTTTTTAGGTTTTAAATAAATACCAGCTATGAGATTTAATTATAGGGTAATTTTCTGATGAAAGTAACTTTTTCTCCTCTTAGGAGCCCCTTTATAGTTTTCTGGCACATACTGTCCTGCGCTCTCACACAGATATGAATCTATGAAAAGTTACAGGCTAAGATCTAAATGAGAGGGAACAAGTGGTATTTGTCTTTCTGGACCTCACTTAATAGATTCCCCAGTTAAATCTAGTTTTCTGTAGCTTGTATGATTCTTTTTTTCCATTGTAGCTGAATGAAATTCCAATGTGTATATGTACCACATTTTCATTATCCATTCATAGACTGATGGAGATCTAGGTTGATTCCATTTCCTTATTATTATTACTGTGGTCCAAATAAGAATAGATAAGCAAATATCTATGTGATAAGATACGGGCTTGTTTGGATAGATGTCTACCTAGTCAGTGGTATAGTTGGAACATGTGGAAACCCTATTTTTAGCATATTGAGAAACCTCCACACTGATTTCCATAATGGCTGGGCCAGTTTGCATTCCCACCAGCAGTGAATGAGTCCTTCCCTCACACCCTTTCCAGCATTTGTTATTTATTTTCTTGATAATGACGTTATGACACTTGTGAGATGGAATCTTAGAGTCATTTTAATTTGCATTTCCATGATGACCAAGGATGTTGACACCTAAAAAAAATACTTAATGGTCATTTGTGTTCTATTTTGGTAATTCCCTGTTAAGCTCCTCAATTCACTTTTTAATTGAATTGTGTTATTAGTGTTCTTTGTACATTCTGCAGGCAGGGTATTCTCCCATTCTGCAGGCTGCTTTTTACTCAATTAGCAGCCTCCTTTGTGCAGAAGCTTTTAAATTTTATGAGGTCCTAATTGTCAATCATGGGCCGGCTTTTCTGAGCAACTTAAGTCCTATTCAAAATGGCCTCCGCTTTGCCTGTACTGTGAAGTAGTTCCCCTACGTTTCCCTCCAGCATTTTCAGAGGTTTTTGGTCTTATTTTAAGGTCTTCGGTCCTTATGTTTATTTATTTGGAGACAAGGTCTCACTATGTAACCTTGACTGGCCTGAAACTCACTATGTAGATCAGGCTAGCCTCAAACTCACAGAGATCTGCCACCTGTGCTGGGATTAAAGGCATTCACCACTGTGCCAGCTTGGAGTTTATTTTTCAGGATGGTTAAAGAATAGCATCTAGTTTCATTCTTCTATATGTAAATGTCCAGTTTTCCCAGTACTAATTGTTGAAGATGCTGTCTTCTTGCCAGTGAATATTTTTAGCATTTTTGTCAAAAATCAGGTGGCTGTAGCGACCTGGCTTTATATCTGGGTCTTTTATTCTGTTTCATGACTATATGTAGGGCCTTGTGCCAGTGCTGTGCTGAACTGGATGCTATGGCTCTGTAGTATAATTTGAAATTAGGTGTGGTGATATCTTTAGCATTACTCTTTCTGTTCAGGATTGCTTTCTCTATCTGAGGTTTGTTTTGTTTCTTTTTTTTTATTTTCTTTCCAATGGATTTTAAGATTATTTTCTCAGTATCTGTGAAGAATACCTTATTATTTTGATGAAGAATGCATTGAATCTATAGTGTGCTTTTGGTAAAATGGCCATTTTCACAACACTGCTTCTTCCAATCCAAGGGTGTGGGGATCTTTTATCCTTTTAGAATCTTCTTCAATATCTCTCCAGTGATTTATTAAAGTTTTCGTTATAAAGCTTGTTTACTTCCTTGGCCAAGTTTATCCCCAAGGTATTCTACCCCCTTACCCCCCCACACCTCCCACCCACCACCCACCCACCTCCTTGGTCATTACAAATAAGATTGCTTCCCTGGTTTCTTCCACATTGTATTTGTTATTGGTATATAGGAAGCCTACAGAACTTTGTATATTAATTTTCTCTTCTACCACTTTGCTGAAAGCATCTATTCGTGTCTCAGAGTTTCCCATAGGAGCCACATATATATAGAACAGAGCATTTGCAAATAAAAATCCTCTTCTTTCTTCTTTTTCCATTTGCATCTCTTTATTTGCTCTCTTGGTTACTGCCCCAGCTAGGATGCCAAGCATCATGTTGAGTAAGAATAAATTGAAACCCCTGTCTTGTCTTGTTTTTAGTGGAAATGCTTTTTTAGTTTAATATAGTATTGAATGTAGATTTGTCACATACAGCCTTTATTCATTCAGGATTGCTTGCTTTTCTGAGTTTCTTCAGAACTACTAATCATGGAGGGCTGCTGGATTTTCTCAACAGCTTTCTCTGCATTTATTGAATAACTCTCGATTTCTGTCTTTGAGTCCATTTATGTGATGTACTAAATTTATTGATTTGCATATGTCGAAGCATCTTTTCTTCCCTGGATCATGACAAATGAACTTTTTAAACATGTTATTGAATTAGGTTTGCAAGTATTTTGTTAAGATTTTTTTGTATCGGGGCTGGAGAGATGGCTCAGAGGTTAGGAGCACTGGTGGGTATTCCAGAGGTCCTGAGTTCAATTCCCAGCAACCACATGGTGGCTCACAACCATCCATAGTGAAATCTAGTGTCCTCTTCTGCCATGCAGGAATATGTACAGACAGACAACAGAACACTGTATAATAAATAAATAAATAAATAAATAAATAAATAAATAAATAAATAAATCTTTTTAAAAAAGAGTTTTTTGTATCTATGTTCATTGTGGAAAATGGATTATTCTTTTTTGTTGTGTCCTTATCTTGCTTTGACATCAATAATACTTAATAATTCTGTGGCATTTTCTACTTTATGGAATTGTTTGAGAATCATTAGGGTTAACTCTTATTTGAAAGTCTGATAGAGTCTGATAATAAATCCATCTGGACTTAGGCTATTTTTAGTCAACAGATTTTTTTAATCACTGCATCAATCTGTATATTTTAATTAGCTTGTCTTTATCTCTGAACTGTAAATCCTCCACCTGTTTTGAACCCTGACATACTACGTTCCTCCTACTTTATCAGTATTACTTTCCACTGAGCATTTTATTGGCTTATTGAATTTTTTGTTTTCAGAATTTCAGATTTTCCTTAAAATTTTCTTTCTCTTTATATTGAGTTCTATGTTCATATCCTGTTTTGAGTTCCTTGTTTCATTCAGCTATATATGCTGGCTTGGATCTGATCCCTGAATTTTTTGTCTTTGGTTACTTTAATATATTTATAATCATTCTTTAAATTTTTGCCTGTAATTCCATATAAGTCCTTGTTTGTAGGCCGCTCTGGGCATGGTCAACTTTGCAGGATACATGTTGTTTTTTATGTCACTTGTACTTTGTGATGGAGTTTGCACAACTGTGTTAAATTATTGGTTAAAATTTTTATTCAAGTCACCTTTCTTTCTCAGTGGAATGTCTGCAGAGTTGAAGAGGGACTAGAAAATAACAGGGTTGAAATGTTCTTTCCAGCCTTTAGACTTCTGTTCAGCACCAGGCTCATCCCCACACCTCCCCGAGGGACACAGAAGTCACTCTTTACCAGTTGTGCCCTCCACAGTAGTCAAGTTAAAAAAAACCATCACTTGAGTAGCAATCATTTTAGAGAGTAAAAGGATATTGATGCTACTTTGTATACTAAGATATTTGTTACTGTGAATGTTAGTGGACAGGAAAGAAAGGAAGAAAGGGGCATTAGGAAGATGATTTGTCTTGCGCTGATAAAAAGTAGAGGAGAAGAATGTAAATAAATAAATAAGGCAGGAAATTGTAGGACCAAATAAGGAAAAGAAAGGAGATGAGGGATTTTGCCTAAAGGGAAACTGTCCCAAGACCCTGTTCACAGAGAGTCTCCAGCTACAAAGTTATTGGCACAGCTCAGATCTTTCTGAAAAGATGACTTGCTTTTGCCCTGCCATTGGTCCAGTGCTGAGGACCCAGCCCCAAGAAGAGGGGGTTTTTCTTAACATCTCTGTCTTCTAATTCTGCTACTGCCATGGATATGCCCATGTTTTTAGACTGTCCTCTTCTGGTAACTTTTTGTTTTTCAGATCTTCTTAGATTATTCCCTGGAGACTAAGGCAGGACCTGCGTAGGCATCACCCATCATCTTGAAAAGGAAAACAAGAGTCTCTTCTGAGACCCAAGTAAGTTTCTTAAAACTGAGTTCTTACAAAATCAAAAGACAACTTACATACTTTCAACATACTATGGCATAAACATACCTGTTCCACAAAGATATCACGTAGGCGAAGGAGGCCAAGCAACAAAGCACAATCAGTACTAGCAGAGGGAATACCAAATTCTTCAATTCCATGTTCCTTATCTGGGACACATGGAGTTTTCTAGACTCTAAGGGGCTTGAGTAGTCTGACATCTGGTGTCTTCACAGCAGCCTCTTGAGGCAGCTCCTCTGTATACAGTTTTCATTGGCAGGCATCCCACAATCCCGGGATTGCCAACATCCTTGAGACTCTGTTGATTCTTTAGCGTCACCTTCCCAAATTCATGTAGTGGCTCCTCAGGGCATCAATGAAAGGATTTTAACCCTGTACCACAATGCCTGGCTATAGTGGCTCTCTGGAATCTTGGTGCCAGTATTCATGACCCCTTAATATTGTATCTTTTAGTCCTTTTTTTTTTCTTACTATTTGCTAATTTATCCCTAATCCTCCCTAATCTTCCCCTATCCACCTATCCACCCAACTTCATGTTTCTTTTCCCACACAAACAACCCCACAAAACCCCCCAAAGTACAAAGATATCAAATCAAAACAACAACAGTAAAGCACACAAAAAATATGGAGTCTATTTTGTGTTGTTCAGATAATCCTGAGCAGGAGGCCAGCTTTGGAGTGTGGTTAATATATCCAGCATCAGTCCACTGAGAAAACTGACACCTCCTAGTAAGTATCAATTACAAATACCTTCTGGGTTAAGGGACTTTGGGTCATCTTAGTTGGGGTTTCTGTTGCGGAGATGAAACACTATGACCAAAAAGAAAGTTGTGAGGGAAGAATTTGAGGGCCTTACACTTCCACTCATGACTGAAGGAAGTCAGGGCAGGAACCTGAAGGCAGAAGCTGATGCAGAGGCCATGGAGGGGTGCTGCTTACTGACTTGCTCCTCATGGCTTGCTCAGTCTGTTTTCTTTTAGAACTCAGGACAACAGCCTAGGCATGGTACCCCCCACAATGGGCTAGGCCCTCCCCCATCGATCTCTGATTAAGAAAATACTCTTACAGCCCGATTTATGGAGGGGTTTTCTCAATCAAGGTTCCTTCCTTTCAGATGACTATCATTTGTGTCAAGCTGACATAAATCTAAGCAGCACACACCTACTTCCCCTTCTTCCTGCTGGGATTTGGTTTGACTTGAATTTGTGCCAGTGTTGTACATGCCATCACAGTCTCTGTGAGTTCATATGTGTATCAGCCCTGTTGTATCTGGAAAACACTATTTCCTTGGAATCGTCTATCACTTCTAGATTCTTCTGCCCCCTTTTCTGCAGATTTCTGAGCCTTCAGAGAAAGGAATCGACAAATCATCCCATTTGAGGCCAAGTCCTTTATGGTCTCCCACTGTCTGAATATTGTCCAGTTGTGGGTCTCTTTAATTTCTGTCAAAGAAGCATATTTGATGCTAATTGAGTGATGTATTGATCTATGGGCATATCAATGTGGTTAAGAGTCTTTTTTTTGCTATGTTCATTTAAAAGAATAATAGTATGAAGTTTCCCTCTAGGTCCGTGGCCTATCTAGTATCGGGTTCCTAGTCTCATTAAGTGTCAAGTATGAGTTCCATCTTATGAAGTGGGCCTGAAATCCAAGTTTTAAAAAATGATTGGTTATTCCCATAACATTTGTGCCACTATTGTACCAATATATCTTGCAGGCAAGTCACTATTATACAGGGTTCATAGCTGGGTGAGATTGATGATAACTTTTCTCCTTAGGCAGCATGTATAACAATTTTAGTACTATGAATACTACTCAGCAGAGATAAAGCTTTTAGTTGGGCACCAGCTTGATTTCTTTATGTTTGATGATGAGTGGCATCTTTGGCAATTGCGTCTTAATGTCAGATTGTGAAGGTTAATCAATATCCTTGGTAATAGCAATGTTTGAAAAAGTCTATGGACTCTTTTGTTCAAAGACTGAACAAAATATAACTCATTTCTGGTACTGAAGGTTTTACTTGGTAGCATATGATGTCTAGTCAGGCCATTATCTCCAACATTATATAGTAACACCATGTAAATTCCATATATACTTCTAGAGTAATGGGTTTCCATGTGTCTTCAAATGGCCTAGATGTTAGTTATCCTTATTCATATTCTCTCCTTTTCCTGGCCCTCCCAACCCCATGACCATTTAAATCTTTCTATTTCAGTTTTCCCTTTATTCCTTTATAACACTATATTCTATTTCCTCTTTCTGGGATGATCTTCCCTTCCCCCATGGTCTATTAAGATCTAGCTAACCTCTGTGGATATTCTAAATAAAATAAACATTATCTAAGGATTAAAATCTATCATCTATATAAGAGAGAACATCCAATATTTGTCTTCCTGGGTCTGTGTTATCTCACTCAAAATGATTGTGTCTAGATCCATCCATTTACTTGCTAATTTCATAATTTTATTTTTCTTAGTAGCTGAATAATAAATAGTCCATTGTGTAAATGTACTACATTTTCATTATCCATTCATCAGCTGATAAACATCTAGGCTATTTCCAACTTTTTCCTATTGTGAATGGGTAGCAATGAACATAGATGAACAAACATTTCTTCTAGTAAGATATGCCCAAGAATGGTATAACTGCTTCCTGTGGTAGATCTATTTTTGACTTTTTGAGATGCCTCTACACTGATTTCCCTAGGGGCTCTACAGTGTGAACTCCCACCAGCAATAAATAAGTGTTCCCTTTTCTCTGCATCCTCTTCAGCATCTACTGCCATTTATTTGACTAATCTTGGCCATTACGGCTGGGGCAGTTGTAATTTGTTGAGTGTGGCAGCTGTGGGATTCTTGATAGGGACCCTGCTGCACCTCTTGTTCTTGAAGAACGTATGGGGGCATCACTGCCAAGTTCTGCTGACCCATCACTAAAGCTTTGGTGGCCCCTGCATGGCCAGGCAATTGCTTCAGAGTAGATAAGCTCTTCATTCTCTATTTAGGCCTCCATTTTTTGCATACAATGTATTTTGATACGACATGACCACTGCCCTCAAAGCAGGGGTAATTACCTACACAAGACTTACCCAAAATGGAGTCTGTCCATATCCTATCATTTTTACCCTCCCTCCACAGACTCCTTCAAGATTCATTTCCACCCAGCTTTGTGTCCTATGTATTTTTTAACTCATCAAATCTGATATGTTGCTCTAGAGTGCTGTGGGTCTACCAGGGGACACACCCTTACAGAAGACTAACTGCCCTCTCCTAGGAGCTATCAATTTCTAATAGCTCTTCAGCTAAGAGACTTCACTCACGTGTCCTCCACGCTGTTCCAATAATCCATATGCCTGTTTCTGTGCTGATGTGTTGTTCTCATTGGGCTCTGTAGTATAATTTAAAATCAGATATGTTGATACTGACAGCTTTATTTTTATTTCTTAGAATTGATTTGATGACTGGGGCCTTTCGTGTTGTTATATGTATTTAAGATTGTTTCTATTTCTGAGAGAAATATTATTGTAAAATTTGATTTTCTTGAAACCTGTGGGTTTCTTTTAGTTTTATTGTTTTTTTCACAATATTGACTCTCCAGGTCCATGGTCATGTGGTCATGTGTGTGCACACATACATGTTACTCCATGTGTGTGAGTGTGCAGCTATATAAATGTTACAGTGTGCATGTAGAGGTGGGGAGTCCATTTTATTCTTCAACTTTGTCCAAACAGAGTCTCTTTTCTGCTGCACTGTGTATTCCAGTGAAACTGGCCTCTGAGCTTACAGGCAGCTGTCACACCCCTGCCTCTGCTCGTATTTTAGAAGTTCTGCTGTGACGGCCATGCACCCGCACATCTGGTTCTGAGACATGGGCTCCAGGGATCAAACTCAACCTCATGCCTTCATGGTAAGTGATTTTATCTCTTCAAAAGGTGAAGAAACAGTAGTTAATTTTAATGATGTTATATTTTTATTTAATCCAGTATGTAAAAACTGCTGTCATTTTGCTGTTCAATCATTATAAAGATTATTGCGTTATTTTCTATCTTTTTCATAGCAAGTGTTCAACTTTTCAGATTAAAGGATAATCATAGCAAGCCAAACACTATTGGGATAGAAGGATTTCTAGTTTGAGTACAGCCTGAGCCTCATCAAGAGAACCTATTAAAAATATATTAAGATTGATTTACAACTCTTGTCGATGTGAATCAACCACACTGTGAGAACTTTGTAACCGCACAAGGCCTGTATCTGTCACAGTGGACAGGGAAGTCCCTTCACCCCAGAAGAGCAGAATTCATGTTGGATAGTGTATTTGAATCCATTCACTGTCTACTGAATTCCTCTTTTGTGCCTAGCTGTGAGCTAGGCCTTGAAGTCAACTCAGTAACACGGAACAAGCCTATTCCATTCTCAAAGCCTCAGACTTCCTGTTTTACCTTTTGAGAAAATTAATCTATCCAGGAAGAAATGTGCAGCAGTCAAAGGAAAAAGTCCCTCTGGAAATGACTTGCTTACTGACAAAGTCTTCAAAGGCCATTAACACTAGTCACTTCCATTGACTTGGTACATGGAGTGCCCACAATCTCTTTATTATTAATGCCCAAACCACCCAACCTCTTCCATGGAAGCAATGAGTTGTCACACTCACAGTGTCACTGAGACCTTGATTTCATCACAGTGTTACTGGCCATCTTTTTGGGAGGTTCTAAGGAAGAGCTAATAAAACAAGTCATAAATTCCATGGGCTGCAAACATGCTGTGCAGTCATCACTGTCTGTCAGTGTATTTGACTCTGGGAAGGTGTTTAGGTGTCGCAAGGAGTGGTGCTGGGACTTCTTACTGCCACTGGGCTTGAAAATATAGTCACCTTCCTCGGAGTCCATGCCTTAGGTATGGCTGCAGCTTAAAGAAATAGATCTGTACCCCATACCTGAAACCAGGCAGTATTCACCACTCCAACAGCTGGGTATCAGAGGAAATCAGGTCGCCATGTCTCTGCTGGGAAAATTATTCTACACAGGTATTTAGGAAGGAGAAGGACTCATAAAGTATAAGGTGTTAGAAATGTATTAAACAGATAATTATCAGAAAATCAACTTGGGTTTGTAGGACAAATTGTCATGGTAATTGTCACACAGAAGGGCAACAAGGCAGGGCAACTGCTAATACAAATTCAAGTGATGAGCACTGAAAAGTAATCCCTGACTTCAGTCCATGGCCTTTAGCTTAGCAGGATGCTTTCACAGCAGTGGAGCTGCTGAGCATGAGTGGTGTAGTCTGTGTGTTATGATTCTCAATTTATGGAAAATGAGATGGTGAGCGTTATGGGACTGGCAAGGCCACCTGTAGGCACCATGACTTTTTTGCTTTTATTTGTCCTTTCTACATCTTGTTGGTGTTCACACACACACACACACACACACACACACACACACACACACACACCAAAAAAGTATCCCCTATGCCTTTTTCAGCTTAGAGAACCTATTGAGCTTTGTGGAAGAGTGTGTGCAGACAGGGCTTGGCTGTTGAGCAGTATTCTAGCTTACTCAAGAATAGAAAAAGGGAGGGCTCTATCCTTTCATAGGCAAGATAAAAGAAAAGGACAGTGGCTGTTCTCTTTTCTATAGCAACAGTCATGTTTGAATGATTTGGCTTCCGATGATGGCAAAGGGAAACAATGGCTGGCCTTTTGAATTTGATCTGTCCCAGGGCATAATTCTCTTTCAATGTTGGGCATTAGCTGCAAAACAAGGGCTTCTATCAGTCCTAAAATCATGTGGAAAACAACTGGTACCTGTAATGCCAACCATTGCTAAACTATGATGCACAATAGGTATAGTCAAAGCCTTTGTTTGTATGTTCTTTTTATAATTAAAGACATACTTATTTTATTTTTATGTGTATGAGTGTTCGGCCTGTACCCATGTCTGTGTACTATATGTGTGACCAAGGAAGTAAGAGGAGAGTATTGGATCTCTTGGAACTGAAGTTATGAATGGTTCTGAAAATTGAACCCGGGTCCTTGGCGAGAGCATCAACTGTTCTTAACTATTGAACTATATCTCTCCACCCCCTTTACTTATATTTTCAATTACCCTGGGTTTATTGGTACATAATCTCTTTCTAAATCAGAGGTCATCTGTTTTTCCAGTGCTACTGGCCACAAAAGGTCATCACTAAGAAACATTTCCCTGGGAGTGGACATAATGAATTTAATTTAAAAGGAAAATATATTCTAAATTGCATCTATGTGGGACACACCCTTCTTTTCATAACACACTTAATAGTTAAACAAACCTTCCCACATACTGACACAAAACAAATATATAGATATATAGACTAATGTAATACAATAGTGACCAAGAAATAAAGCAACACAGATACAGATACTCAATTTTTGACAAAAGTGCAAAAAAAAAAAAAAAAAAAACACTAGAAAAAGAAGACAGTCTTCAACAAATGATACCAGGAAAATGCCACATCCACAGGTAGAAGAATAAAACTAGACCCCTGTCTCTTGAGCAAGTATTCAAAATGAGTCAAAGATACAAGGTTTGGGGACTGGAAATGTGGCTCCATGCTTAAGTGCATTCCCTGCTTTTGCAGAAGACACAGGTTTGATTCCAAGCACCCATGTGGAGATTCACAACTGTCTGTAACTATGATTGCAGGGGACATGATGCCTCCTCTGGCCTCTGCAGGTACCAGGCATACAAGTGGTGCACAGACCAGCAAATCTCGCATATACATTAAAAGAAAAAAAGCATATCTGTGGCCTGAAACTTTGAAACTTCTTGGGGAAAACACTTTAAGATATAGGTACATATAAGAACTTAAAAAAAAAAAAAACCTTCAGTTCTTTTTTCCAGTGGCACAGAAAATAGCTTTTAAAAATTGACAAATGATATAACTATAAAATGAAATTAATAAGCTTCTGAGCAATGGGGGGCTTTGCCAACTATATATCAGATAGGGTTAGTATCTTAAAGATATAAAAGACTAAAAAAAAGGACACCATTTTTGCCAATCAGCAATTGGCTAATGAACTGAATAGAGAGTTCTCAAAAGAAAGCATACAGATGGCCAGTGAGTGCTGGGAAATTGTTCAATATCCTTACCCATCAGAACAATTCATGTTAAAACTGCTTTGGGAGCTAGAGTTTGCTCAGTGGTTGGGAGTCACTGTTAGTCCAGAGGACTGTAGCTCACACCTCAGCCCCTATGTCAGCAGCTCACAATGCCCTTTAACTCCAGTTCCAGGGGGGAATTAGCCTCTGCACACACCATACATGTGTATACACATAACTAAAGATAAATAAATCTTTCAGGAAAACCTGTTTGGAGATTCTATTTCACCCTAATCAGAATGACTAACATCAAGAAGACAACTTCCTGCAGGAACAGAGCAAGAAAACCCCTGCTGGGGATGTGCAGTGGTGTTGCCACTATGGGAAACAATACAGAGGTTTCCCCCAAGACATAAAACTACCACACAGATCACTGATGTCATTGAGACTCAGCATTCCACAAAGACCTTTAGTTCACTGCTGTATTATTCATAATAGCTAGAATGTGGAACCAGCCTGGATGAAGGAATAAATAAAATGTACATAAACACAACAAATTTTATTCGGCTGTAAAGAAAAATGAAATAACAGCCTTTGTAGGAAAATGGACAGAACTAAACATTCTATGCTAAAATAAAAATGAACCAGACTCAGGACAAATCTCAAATTAGAACATAGATTTAAATAAACACTCTCCCCCACCTCAGTGTGTGCGTGTGCGTTCGTGTTGAAATCAGTAGTGAACAGTGAGAAGAGAAGAGGTGATCTTGAAGAAGGGGGAGGGTAATAAAATCTATGTGGCATGAAGGAGAGAAGGGCTGGGGAAAGGCAGCAAGGGGGCTAGGCCGTTAGAGGAGGGCAGTGAGCAGGGGATTGAGGAGCAGTGAGCAGGGGGCAGGGGACAGGGGAGGGGGATGAAAAGAACAGTGCATGACTATACCACAATGAGCCCATTACTGTCTGTGCTGACTTAAAACATTAATTTAAAAGGAGTTTTCCCACAGAAACTCAATTCTATGAGTGCAGCAGTTCGCTAGGTAGAGAAGAGCCTTGCATACCACACTTTGTGCACTGGTAGCAATCAAATATCTGTTGAGTGAGGAAAAAAAATCTCCATTTTACAGATAATAAAACTGAGGCTCAAAATGGATGCGTGGTTTGTCTCAGTGAAGGAACCATGGCTGAGATCTCTATTTTCTGAATTCAAGTCTTATCAGGATCCTGTTTAATCTCTCCCTTGAGAAATCTGCTCTATGGAATCTAACAAGGGGAAATAGTCACATTTTTTTCTCTATGGGTTTTCATGAAATAGGGACTCGGGAGCAGCTAAGGTCTCTGTAGTCATTTCTAATCACTGGCGGGGCTACAAGTTAAATCATCATCCACTCTCCCCTGGAAAAGCCATAAAAATATCAAATTAGCATTGGCTTCCAAAGTAGCCCCAGGCTGAGTGGAAAATGGTAGGGATGGTAGCCAACTTTCCAATTATCTCATCAAGAAATCAAAGCAGAGGAGCTAATCCATGAGCCACCAATCACAAATGTAAAATAATAACCACTTAGTGAAGGGATCAGAAAATAAAAGTGTGGGAAATCCCCCGAGTAGCACCTGGCATTAATGTCTCTCCCAGATGGGAGAGCCAGATGGCCCCACAGAGAGCATTTATTTATTCTCCAGGAGTTTCAGTATTGAAGACGGAAATAAGATAAGGCTTCATTTTGTATGTTATTATGAAGTTTTTGAGATTATGATAACCACACATCCCTTCCCCTTCCCTTTCTCCCCTCCAAACCCCCTCCCTGCTCTCTTCAAGGCATGTTTGCAAAGGTGCTTACTAACAAACCTCCAGGAAGAATGAATGATGGAGTCAGGGGTGAGGGAAGGATGTGGCCACCATAAATGCAGAGGTGTTGACATTTTTCTCTTTCAGGAAGGATTCAGGTACTCTACCAGGGCATCAAGGAAATCTTGGTAGATCTTTCCCAGGACTCAGTTCTCCAGATTGAAGAAGAACATAGAGAGGAGAGCCTGATCTCTAAAATGCTGCTGCTGCTGCTGCTGCTGCCGCCGCCACCACCACCGCTGAACCTGCATCTGTCTCAGTGCTAGCAAATGCATCCTGTGAAACATCATTTCCTTTTTAATGAGTTCAACAATGTGAGCTTTATGCTGAGCCTAGTTCTTCAAGCTCATTCCCACCAAGGCCTAAGCCTCTGCAGTACACCAGTTTGTCAATGGCTAATCCTGATGTTTCTGTCCTGGGAGTAAATAGTTGCAACTTGTGAAAACCAACTGGATTTCCAGAGCTGCCAATACCTGACCACCTTCCTGGCCACATAGGAGGCTTGAAGGCTGGACCCCAGGGATGTTCTGATCTAAAGAGGTACTTCCTCTGGGACCATCCCTTTACAACTTATTGTCTACAAGTTAGGGGAGAATGGAAGGCTTCCGGAGGCCTGTACTACGTCCTCAAACCAAGTGGTAGCATGATTTCCGGGTCTTAGTGTTGTCACTGGCCCAGGTCTTGCTCTACCCTGAAACTTTAGAACCTGAGGTGAAATGAATTCCCCCACCCCTGAGAAACCTTCAGGGGCAGCTGACCCTCCATTTCTCCTCACAGGCTACACAGCAACCCCACGAAGCCACCCCTCCTTTTTAATTTTTTAAGTTAGGCAAACCCAGAGTTTATTCAAAGCAAACAATCTTATCAGAGTTTAAAAGAAAAAAATCCCAGGGCAGGAAAGCTGCAAATCTCAACATTGCCTGGAGGAATAGAATAGCGAAGGGGAAAGAAAAAAGTGTGTGCTTGTTTGAGGTAAGCAGACATGGAGATCAGCTACATGGTGAACACTGAACAAACAGCCATATGATAGGGAGGCAAGCTGTAGAGATTGTGGAAGTCCAAAGTACTAGAAACAACATACTTAGGCTCTGTCCAGCATTTGAAAGAGACAAAAGAAGAAGAAAAAGAAATAGTTCACACCTTTCTGAGACACTGCAGAACCTTATGGCAGCTCATGCGACTATCTCATCTCTCCACGCTTGTCCCAGCATGCTAGCCCTAATGTGTGCTCTCCCAGCATCAAGTCCCACCCTCTTGAGACCTCAGAGTACTGAACGTAATTCAGAGAACATACGGCCAGTAAGCGGACAAGATGGGGGCACCCAGAAGCATCTGTAGATTATTGGCAGTTTGTGACTCAATGGCCTCTCCAATGGAATACATGTAGAAGTTTGGAGCCAGAGAAAAGTTCAAATCCAATGTCCTTCTAGTAAGGAAACAGACCCAAAGATGGAGAGTGACCTACCCAAGAGCACAGTTTCACATGTGTAGGGGGATTTTGACTTTCCACTTTAAATGGCTTAGGTGTCCTACTGAAAATAAACTACGGACTAGCAAGTACAGCAGGAACACCAACCAGGCTGGGTCTCCAAAGCCAGGAAACCACAGCAAGCCTGTTCCTCCAGTGTTCCTTGCTCATTTGCAGCCTGGGTTCGGAGCGCTGAGTCACCAGGATCTCTTTCTGCCTAGCATTCTGTGATACTCGTGGGGTTAGACACTCCAGGAATCATGCTGTCCACTTCCTACACAGCCACCCTACCCCAGCCCTCCTCCATTGCAGGAGGGTTTTATCCAGCATCAGCAGAAGTCATAGGAATGTACACACCTGCCAACTGCTTCTTGTACTATCATAAGAAAGAATTTTGAGGATGCAATTGGAACCAGACAATGGCTTGCTATTTTTGACAGATGAATTAGTAACAGAGAATGTATCTCAGATTCCCAAAAGGCATGCTGGCACATTGCAGGAGCCAGAAAACATCTGCCCACTCATACCCACCTCAGGCCACAGCCTTGTCAATGCCAACTACATACTGCTGTGAGGTTATCGTGTCTTGTTTACCGGGTGCCTGGCAGGTTGTGAATATTTACCTTCTCAATGGCCAACAAACTGAGTATCGTCAATGAAAACTGGCAAGCAGAACAGAAATGAAGCTTTGATATGCATGAAACACCTCGCTTTGGGTTGTCTTGTGACTTGGGCACATCTCCTCCTTCCCCTTTATACCTAAAAGAATGTAAAGGATGAACATTTTCCAAAACTATTCTGTAAAAAACACTATGTGTGTGTGTGGGGGGGAGGTGTTGTTTTACACATACAAACAATCTCCTTGAGTGTTGTACACCATGAGACATACTACACCTCTGGAGACTCACAGAGACTTCCTAACAACTCAGAAATCCTACAGTGGAGACACCCGACTACACTTAACCAACTTCCTCCAATAATTTTTGGCCTCTTCAGATCTAAGAAACGAATGCTCTAGAGCATACATTTTTTGAAACACTGGATTAGATAACTCTGAAATGCTTTTGTGAACTATTCTCTCATCTAGAGGGAATGGAGACTGTGGATGTTAGAGTTAGAAAGACCAGGGTTCAAATCTTCACTCTGCTTTTTAATAGTTGCATGGTTTGGGCATGGCCCTTAAACTCCAGATATTGCAGAAATATTTATTTGTAATACATCATACAAAGAATTAATATTTATTGAGGGGTATAGAAACACTCACAATATAAACTGAACCTTAAGACAGTTCTTGGAGAGTGGAGCTGTCCCACACCAGGCTGCTGATCCAATCCCTGAGAACCCAGGAACTAAATAGAGAAGGAAGGTCAGTGTGCCAGGTCTCAGTGGGGTCTGACCACGCCCCGTTCCAGGTCCTGGTACCCCAGAGATAGGCCTCTAAGCTTCCCAACTAATGCCAGAATCCCACTACATCCTCCCCAGGATTTTATCTGTAAAGTGGGTTTGGTGATGCTGCTAGGGCTGCAAGCTATTGATGACGCTAGCTAAGATAACAGACTCAAGTATCCATAACAGTGGTTGACACGCTCTAGGCCCATAGTAAACACCTGCTACTCTGCTAATTACTCATGTTCTTCTACACAATTCCCTACCACTGATTCTTCAGACCCAGCCATTGTCAGGGAAGAATAGAGCAGAGGGGTAAGCCAAGGCCAGGCCCTCATATGACCCTTTGACATTCTCTTGGTTTCATGGACCAGGTGCTTGATAAAGAGACCTAGGTGAAGAGGCCAAAGGGCGGATGGAAGAGAATACCGCCTTTGTTTATCAACCAAGTGAGTCATCGTTGCTAGGCAACCAGGTACTGTTGGGGCTTAAGAGAAGTTGCAAGAAGGCTTTCCATTTGTTCCAGAATGAATGCCCACAACCTACTACGATGATAGCAAACTGACTCTCCAGGTCCCATGTAAGGCGAAGCTTTGTGTTTACCCAGGCAAGAAGCAAACATTCAGGAGGAGCTGGGTTAGAACATGAAAGGGAAGGATTAAGAAGGCCACTAGCAACTCCGAACAGACCACAGCCAGAGTGGGAGATGCTGGGAAACAAAGCACCATTTGACAAGCACATCCAAGCCTCAGCTTGGTGGCCATGGCAGGCATAACTATTGATGGACCAAAACAAAGGGTCTATAAGGGAGGGAAAGACAGCTGTTGGAACTTGGGCCTTTGTGTACTGAACAAGGCCCTGCAGACCGATGTCTCCTTTCTCCCACTCTCTCCCCATTACAGGACAAACTGAGATAAAAGAGCACAGGTCTCAGGGACAATAGTGGTTTCGAGTCCTCCTCTGTCTTCCATGCCTTTGTATTCCTGGGAAAGTGACTTAATCTCTCAAAGAAACTTAGTTTCTTCCTGTGTGAGATAATAATAATGATCCCTCCCTTAAAGAATAGTTCTAAGGATTGAGGGAATCCTTGCTGGTGGGTCCCAGATTGTGACACACTGAGCTGTCAGATGGGAATACTTTCCCACTCCAAACATGGTTATTTTCATATGTCTTAGCATATGAGAACAAGCTCTCTTATGTCAATAATTGGCATGGGTTTAAAGAGGATATGCAAGTTGATAAAAGAAAAAATATTTGATAAATAAAGGCACAGCAAATATGCACAAAGGGGAACACTCAGGTGAATGGCTTAAGTCTGGGAAGCTCAGAATTCACAGGAAGGCAAGTGGGGGCTGGCACACGGCAGGAGGTCATATTTCCTTCTGTGCTTCCCTTCCCACGAAAGGGAGAGAAGCTGGGTAGGAAACAAAAGTGCTTTCTTCTCAGTGTGCACATCCTTGCTCTCCTGTGAGTATGAATTACTCCATTGCTCCCATTTCCCCAGCCCTAGGTTGCCGGCCCCCATCAGGATTATTCTTGCCTCAAGTCTCCTAGATTTAATGGGGGCATTGTGAGCTCTAACAGCTTGTACAAAATGACACCCTCCACCTCCAGCATGTCTTCTGGAGTCAATAGTGGTAAATAGGCTACACAGAAAAAGGGAGGGAGAGGAGAGAGAAGAGAGAGGGAGATAAAAGGAGCAGAGGGAGACCAGGACAGGACGTGACTAAAAGGTTCAACACTTGCCGCTCCCTCCAAGGCTTAGCAGATTTCCTTAGATGTATGTGTTCTGTTCTCATCTGCTTGCCTTAGAATGTTCTCAAATGGCCTTAGAAGACATTTCAGGTTGTTTCATGGTGGCTGTGCTGGGAACCTGGTGAATTTTTCACTGTGTTGTTCCCATGGTCACCTCTCGTGTTGTGACTTTTGTCCTCAAGGCTTTCTTCTATCCATGTTATTGTTTGAAACGACAACATATGTATGATGGACACTGTGGACCACCAGGTCTATGCTCCATCTCTCCATTAGTACTAATAAGTCCCTGATTTTGCTTTGGACATGCATGTCATGCATGGGTGCAATCGAGCAACACAACTCTCTTTTCAAGGCCCTCACACCTGAAGGGGAGCAGCAGCATTCGGCTGCAGCAGAGCTGTGATTTCTCCAGAAGCAGCTGAGGCACCCTTCCAGGATAGCTTGTTACATAACCAGCTGGCAATGCTCTTTGCTCTTCTGCCTTCTTGCCAGAAACACAGGGTGTCACCCAGAGGTGCACTAACCATGAGCTGGAGGCCAAGTAAAGCCAGCCAGGACTGGAAGCAATCCTTATAACCATGTACCAGCCCTGGGTAGCCTGTCTAAACACTTCATTTATGAGAAAGATAAAAACACTTGCGTGATTAAGATCCATTTGTGTGACTCTGTGATACACAGTCAAATGAACTTTCCCAAGGACTCTGGACATGGCAGCACATACCTCTACTCTTAGCTCTTAGGAAGCTGAGGCAGGCAGCTCTACAGTCCTACTCCAGCGTGGGCCACATAGTGAAACTCTGCCTCAAATAACAGAGAATTAGCAATATATCTCAGTGTTAGAGTACTTGTCCAGCATGTACAAAGTCCTGAACTCAATCCCCAGTGCCCCAAAATAAACAACAAAAACAGTGGCTATAGTTTTCTTCATCATCAGATTTCTAGATTTTTCTCCCCGTATCTGGAAAGCTACAGTTAATATCTTCTCTTAAGTCTTTCCAGGTATTATCAAGCTGTAAGCAAAAATAACTACAACTGTGCCCATGCTTTCAAAGCCCTTATTTAAGTGTAGAATCCTAAAATTGAGAAGTGGGGTGGGGATACAGAATACATTGTGATCACCTTGTTCAGAGCTTCTCACTGAGAATCAGGAGTTGGCACGTTTACTGCCAACCACTGTCTGCAGAGAGATGTTGTTGTAAGTTTGTAGATGAGATAGTGTAATGGCTGAGGAAAAGGTTGACATCTCCTGCTTTAAACCAAACCCTGTATCTCCCAAGGTCTGTGTGTGTGTGTGTGTGTGTGTGTGTGTGTGTGTGTGTGTGTGAGAGAGAGAGAGACAAGCCTCCACTAGACCCCAAATCTACAGATAACTAATGCAAGGTTTCTGTGTTCCCCAAACGTTGAGGACACAGAGTCTGAACCAAAGAGTGTACTAGAAAAATCAAGAAAAGCTGAGTGCTGGGAAATTGCTGGAAGAAGACAATAGATTATTTATTCTGAGTTGTAACTGTCTTAAATTAATAATTCTGTTTTCTCTCTTGTTCCCTCAGCAAAGGTCCTATGAATATTGTCATACTGTGAGAAGGAAACCTTGTTTGGAATTTTTAGACTTTTTTATGACAGAGAAGTAGGCAAAGCTATTTCTCTAGACATCTCCTTATTCCCTGCAATCTAGTTTGGTAGACAAGATTGTAGCCTCACACATCACCTTTCTGGTGTAAATTTATTGGCATCCTGCCATGTTGAGCAGAACAAGTTTCAGCCCCCTACATTTTATGACTCTCCTATTATGGCTGTCTTTACTGAGCCTGAAACTAAGACCTAAATGTGCCTGGGACCCCTGCTTTGTTTCTAAAGCATAAAGAACCTTTAGTTTTGGGCAAATCTGATGAATATGAAGACTCCAGTTGAATGCATCCAGCAGACAGTAGATTTTCCAACCATAAACTAACGCACTGTCTTGCAAATCAGCTCAGTGGTCGAGAACTTGTCTAAGAAGGTGAGTATGGTTCCTAGCAACAGATTCACTGCCAAAACTTCTCTAGTGCTAAATTCTCTAAAGAAATTAAGAACAAATATTGAAGAAAATGATGGGTCCTGCCATGGCATTTTGTATGTGCACACGATGTGCTTGGATCATGTTCCTTTCTGCTCACACTTCTCTGTCCTTCCTCCCAAGTAGGCCTCTTCTACTTTTCTGTCTTTTAAAAATAACCTAAATGCCACATATGAGAAAAAATATGCTGTATTTGTCTTTTGGACTCTGGTTTATTGCACTGAGCATGTTTTCCATCAGTTCTCTTGCAAATAACATAATCTTATTCTATTTATGGATAACTAAAATTCATATATATGTTATGTATCACCCTTGCTTTACTTGTACCTAGAAATAGTCACTGAGGCTGCTTCTGTGAGGCAGCTCCTGTGTACAGTGCTGAGTGAACATGAGTGAGCAGGTGTCTCTATTGTGTACCAGCTTTAATTTTTTCAGATATGCAGCCAAGAGTGGTCCAGCAGGAGAACTGATTTTTATTAATTCATCCAGTACAAGATCAAATGAGAACAGACATTGTGCCTTTTGCACTTGTTTATGGTGCCTTATTTCAAAGGCTACTAAAAATGAAGTATTATGATGCTCCAGGCCTGGAAAGTGGCTGGTAGAGGAGCTGATCACCTGCTGGGCCTCTTCCATATGTCCTTCCTGGGTCCACTCAGACTTTTCTTTCTACCTTTATGCTAACAAGAATGCTCTTCCAATTTCTGTTAGCTTCTATCTTTTATGTCATGGTGAAATGATCTCTCTCTTATGAATCTTTACTGCATTCACCAGGCAGACGTTACTGAGCCTTGTATATTTGTGTTCTGCACATTCCACTCACCTCTCCTCTGGGAGGTCATCATTTCAGTAAAGGTAGGAGCCTCTTTTGTTAGTCATCCCTTAGAAAAAGAAGACTAAAACCTTACTTTTCTCTTATGTACATAATGTATACATATTTCTTGTAAGTACTAAAGACATTGCAGATGCAGCAAATCAACAGGGAATATAAAATATTTGTATTTTGTTACACAAATTCTAGACTCTAAAATTTTCTCTATTTGTCAAAGATATATCAAAATTGGCCCACTTCAAAGCCATGGTCACACAGACTGTCTTAGTTAAATTCAGTGGCTTACAGAACAAAACTGGGTGCATTGTCTTCGTTTTCTGGGCTAAGGTGAGAAGAGGCCATCAAAGGAAACAACCCTGCATGCTCTTCTGAGGTTATGCCCGTCAGGTCACCGTTCTGATACTCAAATCATTCATCTGCAGACCTTGGTCCTTTATCAGAAAAGTGCAAGGCTGAGCTTGATGGCCTTTGGCGTGTTTTCTTCCTGAAAATCCACATAATCCAATGAGCTGTTCCTAGTCATCACCACTTTATGGTGCACTGTCTTTTCTTTTGAGGTGGGGTGGTTTGGTTTGGTTTGGGTTTTTTGAGGCAAGGTTTCACTGTGTAGCCCTGGCTATCCTGTCACTTACTTTGTGGAGCTGGCTGGCCTAGATCTTAGAGATCTGCCTGCTCTGCCTCTTGAGTGCTGGGATTAAAGGCATGTGCCACCACTGCCCGGCTTTTCTAGTGTGCTCCTAAGATACAACTTGGTCCTCTGGTTTGGCATCAAAGACCAAGTGGTGGATTGCAGAATTTTTCTGCTTGGTTTTCCCACCTGTGTTCACATTTGGCCAACACACAGTTTGGCAGAGAAGCCAATCTTTCCAACAGAGACTTGCAGTGAGCTGAGACCTCTGTAGGTCTAAGAACTTTGGGTGACCACTGGGGCTAAGTATAACCATGACTTTTCAGCCTTGTACACTGACTCCAGACACTGTGTGCTCCACAAAAGCGGTGTGCAGCCAGTGGAATGCAGACTCTTCCTACTGTTCTGGCATGGATGCCTCTCCATGATCTCCTTCATGGTTTGTCTCAAATATAGCCTCATTAATAAGCAAATCTTCCTCATCTTCATAACCAGTTTCTATCACTTTCAGGAAATTCCCTACAAGTAACACACATCTCCTTTAGGCTATTAGTTTATCTTCTTCAAAAGTTTCTGTTGCTTCTTGTCTGACTTTTCAACTAAGAACATTGTTTAGAGTTCATGGCAGCAGTCAGAGAAATATGAATAGTTAAAAGGGATCATCAGAGACCTACACTTCCTACAAGGTTTTATTTCATTGCATTTGTTTGGGCAGAAGTGGAAAACTGGGATATAAACATTAAAGTTATGCTGTGTGCTATGACCTGAACTCTGTAGCCCTTACGTAAATTTCGGTTGAGTTGCTTAGGTAACTAAAATGAAGGTTAAATCCACTGGCTTTGTGTGCTATCCATTACCATTGCTCAAACAAGCACTATGTGCCAACATGACTTTGACCATGAAGTGTCACCAGGACAACTTTAATCTGTGTCTGCTTCAGCTTCTGACGTAGGATTTTGATCATTGAATTGGAATCCTGAGCATATTCCGGGAAAACAGCTTTTAATTGTGCTGACAAATTCAGCCAAACTTCTGTTTCAAAAAGCCATGCTCCAAATACAGTGAGATGGAGCCTTTAGAGGTTTGTATCTTTGTCTCCCATACATGGTAATGTATGATTTCACTGGCTATTTTAACCCACAGGGAGGAGGAAGCTGTGGAGAGATGGAGTGGGGTGTCACATTCACTAGATCACAGATCTGTCTGTGCACCTGCCCACTGTTTTGCTTTTCCTTGATTTTCAGCATTCCCACCTTAGAGACAGATGTAGATCCTGGTGGTAGCTACATCAGCTACAGGAGAACTCACTCATCTAGTCATCCTCACTCTGCTCTCCTCATCACGGGGAGAGGAACTGGTCACACCATATCAGCCCCAATGTGGGGACGATGGCTCTTTGTACACTATGTGTTCACGTGTATATCTGTGGCCAGCATCCCTGATGTGAAAATGGACCCACAGGGAACTCACAGGGCTTCAGACAGTGGAGGTGCCTCAGTCCCAATGGAAATGCAGCCAAATTCTATGTGAAAGGGTTTGAAAGTGTGGGTAATGACTAGTCATAATGTATTCCAGAATTTTTTTCCTTTTAAAAAATTATCTTTCATTTTCCTAATTTCTTCTAACAATTTGTATAAATGTATGTTATATTCATATCATTTTTATAAATGTATGTTATATTCATATCACTTTCTCTTTCTCTCATGTCTCCACCCTATGCTGCCCCTCAAATTCTTATATTTACACACACACACACACACACACACACACACACACACACGAGAGAGAGAGAGAGAGAGAGAGAGAGTACTAAATAAACTCAGCAAGTTGAAGTTATATACTTATTCATTGTATGTGTGAGTGTGTGTGTCTGTGTGTGTGTATGTTTGTGTGTCTGTGTGTATTTAGGTTTGACCACCTTTATTGAATAATCAATTAGCAGGCACATCCCTGGAGAAAACTAAATCTCCCTCTCATTAGCCACAATTGTCTTTAGCTCTTCTTCCAGGGGTAAGGCCTGTGAAAGCTCCTCCATCCATGTAGGCATACAGACTGATGTCATCGTGGTCCAGGTCTTATTTGGGCAGCTGTATTGCTGAGATTTGAAGGATGTAGCCTCCCTATCTTATACAGAAGATACACAGCACATGTCCACATCTTCTGGCTGTTCAAGTCTTTCTGTCCACTGTGATATATTCCCTGAGCCTTAGGTGTGGAGTTTATGTTGAAGAGGTATCTGGGCTGGACAGCTTCTCAGAGCCTGTGCTTTGTGTGTTGTGAAATCTTCAGCACCCTAAATCCCTTAATTAGAGGGAGAAAAAAGGCAAGTGATCAATGAATTCCCCTTTTAAAAAGCCTCCATTTGCGTGCCCTGTCTCACCCGGTGTCTGAGCCCCAAGTGTGGTCAAGCAGGAATTTCATCCTGTGTAGAGCTGACTGACTCAACTATGAATTGAAAATCATTTAGCTGAAGTTGTGCCATAGCTAGCAATTACAGTTTGCCTGCAGGTCTGGGCTGTGGTGGTGGCCATGATGCAATCCTCCAGCAGCACAGCAGTAGGTTCTCTCTGCTGCAGCCTGCTGCTGGTGAGTTAACTGGCTGCTGGCCAGCCTAGCCTGGCAGCCACAAAGGACACAAGGGAAACTGACCCAAACAATGTCTCAGGAAAGATTCCTAGCGGTGACTACATGGCGATTCTAGGTTTCACTGCAGCTCAGCAAGATGTGTGGTCCAGGCTGCAGAGGTCAGTGTGAAAGCATTCCAAAAGGCCACACAGCAGGAATGCTCTAGAGCCTGGATTTGTATCGGGGTCTCTGAGTTCAGTGTCTATGTTCATCTGTCGCACGGGGGTAAAGGCTGGTCCAAGAGAAGATGTCATGACCAGACGTCAGAACAGACACTTGTGGGTCCCCTTGCAAAACTTGTGACCCTCGGAACTGTGTAATTCTTTAAGAATAGTACTAAACCTAATTACCTCAGCTCTGCCTTCTCACACTGGGCTGTGCCAGAGGACGTGCTAATTAAGCTTTTTATGACTCCTTTAATTTTCCCAACAATTCTGCCTCAGTTTTACAGACAAGGAAACGGAAGGTCTGAACTGCAAGGTGACTAGACAAAACCAGAAAATGGGCTCAGGTCTGTATGACCTCGGGCTCTTCCCAGGGCAATATAACCTGCTTACTTTGTCATAGTCCTCAAAGGGATACCTGGAGTCCGATTCCTCCTGCTTCTCAGGGCCAGCAAACTCCCAGAACTAATCAGGAAACTCTCTCTTGTCCTTGTACCTCACTCAAGAGTGCACAGCGTGCTTCCACATCCATTCATTACACTGAGCACACAGCAACTTTAGGATGGATCCTGAATATGCAAGGCCTCCCCCAGAGTCACAACTGGTACCCAAAGGGGTCAAGACCACCCTCAGTTCTCCACAGGAGATTCAAGGCTCTTTGCCAGACATCTCTGAAACCTCCACTCTCTTCTTGCTAGTCCACCAGGAACAGGCGCCAGGCTACCTCTCCAAAAGCCATCAGGACTCTAAAAAAGTCAAGCTCCTCCTCATCTAGGCAGTGACCTCAGAAGTTGAGCAAACCATATCTGGAGTCACTTCAATGTTGGTCCCAGTCCTACAGTTACATAGCCTAGAAGTCATCTGTCTGTCCCCTCTCTACTACAGCAAAATAATAGAGCATATGTTGGGTATTCATGTGAAGATGAAAAAGGTAATACATATGAAGGCATTGGCCAGTGCTTAGACATAGGAACCACTACATGGCACTTGTTATCACTCATTTAATGACTGGTTGATTGATTGACTCACTGACTTACTGATTGATTGATTGTATTCAAACAGGGGCCAGTGAGATGGCTCAGTAGATGAGAATGCTTGGCACACAAGCCTGATATCCAGCGTTAGATCCATGGAACTCACGTAAGAGGCTGGACATTGAGGCGCATATCAGCAGTCTCAGGGAGATGAGAGGCAGAGGCCAGAGAATTGTCCAGATCCTGGAAGGTCACCTAACCTGGAGGAGCAGCATGGCAGAAACAAGAGAGACCCTGCTTCAACAAGGCAGAAGGAGAGAACAGACTCCCCAAGTTTGTTTCTGATTGCCATATATGCGTGTGCATACATGCATGCGCACACACATGTGCATGACACACTAATAGAAATAATACATTTTATTTTTATTGAAACAAGTATGTGCTCTCCTCATGTGTCAAGTACTCATTAGGACTGGAGAAGATTTATGGTATACAACCTGTACCTCCAGTCTAGGGGTGGAAACACACTAAGTGTATAGCTAAAGGAGAAGGCAGTGTAACTGCCATAGCTTAAGCTCTCAATACTATCTTTCCTTTTTTCTTTTCCTTCTCTCTCTCTCTCTCTCTCTCTCTCTCTCTCTCTCTCTCTCTCTCTCTCTCTCTCTCTCACTCTCTCCTCTCTCTCTTTTCACTAGAAACTGAACCTACGCCTTTCATGCTGGTGCCTGATCAATGGGCTTCACTTTTCACACACATCTTTTTCCAAGCTAGCCTCTTACTTGTGATCCTTCTGCCTCAGCTTCTCAAAAACTGTGACTACATCTGTGCCCCAACACCACCAGTTACATCTGGAGGTGGTAATGAGCCATTTGATGTGAGTGATGGGAACAAAATTCTGGTTCTCTGGAAGAACAGCAAAAGCTCTTAGCTACTAATCCATCTCTCCAGCTCTTAATCTCCATTTAAAAACTGATGTATGAGCTAAGGCCAAGAAACAGGTCAATGACTCCTCCTGCAGTCCTAGAGAGGAGCCTGTGACAAAACTGGAAATCACTGACTGTTTCTGATGCTTCATGAAAAAAAACTGTGACCCCTAACCTGGATTCTAACTGCCATCTTCTTACAAAAGACACACATACTCACTTTCCACTTGAATAATCATGTTGAATTAATCCTTCATCCTTGTGATGTGAGAGTGTGGGTGTGATTATCCTCAAACCTAAACAAAGCCTCCAAGCTTCAAATGTGAAGGATGACCCACAGCCCAAACAGCACTGCAACTTTGTACTTTCAGCTTCAAAACGTATCTTCTACTATATTCAACCCTGAGCAGTGCATGTGGAGGCAGACAGCCCTCGTAATCCATCTGTGCAGTGAGAAAGAGTGTTGCTAAGTCCTAGACATGTCCTTACCACACAAGACTTCCTGGCATCCGCTTTGGACAATTTTTCTAAACGCTGTGGTCTAGGAAGTCACTCACCTTTGTGAACAAAATAATCATAAGAGCAAACCATTCAACTTCCTTTCATCTCCTTTCTTTTTTCCAAGCCAGTCTTGCATAAGCATGATGACCTTCCATTGGGTGACGGGTATGTTGTAAGTGAAACGTTTACAGGCACCACAGGAATGACCTGGTGCCTCGCCCACCTCATTAGAATTCTAATTGGGGTGTGTAGGAGAGGCTCCTATAAATGGTAAGGCAATCCTCGGCGCCTGTCTCCCCACACCATCTCTGTCATTCCCAGAGGAGCCCCAGGAAAGGCAGAAGAAGCCGAACATGAGTGGTGAGTGTGGTGTCTCTCCAGCAGGTCCTTGTAGGAAACCCAGACTGCCCTCTGGGTCTGGCAGAGTAGCCAGTTGGGACAGCTGTCTTTCATGGGGACTCTGAAAGTTGGGTTTCAGTGCTTTAGGGTTATGTTCGGAGGTGACTTTATTCTAGAGTACCTACTGGGTTTCTCTAGCATATTCCAGTGGTGAAACATGACCAGAAAGTATGGAGTGATGGGCAGGGTGTCCAACACAGCTGGGAGGCATATTCTTTGAGGACAAGCTTTGCCTTATTAGTATCGCTTTTACACGTTGGTTGCTACCTACAAAGTCAAGCCAGATAGCATCGTGCATTTCTCAGTGCACTTTTATTCGTTGTCAGCAGCAAGGACAAAGAAAAGCAAATTTCACAGCGATACAAGACTGAGAGACACACGTGGAAACTGAGCATTGCGAAACCATCAGTTGGAATGCTCCTAAGTAAACTACAGGTCCTGTAATACTGGCATACTCCCTGACTTGGCTTGTGGTGTGGAAGCCCAGTAGCAGACACAGCAAGACTATTGCAAGATCCTGGCTGTCCCTACCAACACCACCAGGGAAGGCAAACGAAAGGGAACGAGCAGTGCAGGTTTTTTGACTGTGTGGTTACTGTCGAGGATTCAGGTCTGTTAATTACTGCCTGTCATGGTGATCGGCCTTGGACCTTGGCAGCAGCAATGCCAAACCCAAACAAGGCATGAGTCAAACCTGTAAAATATGGTGAATGGTGGTTAGGAGCACAGGGAAGTACCAATCCAGATGTAAAAGGTGGATATGGCCACTTGAGAAAATCCCCAGATGAGGATGAAACAGAGACTATCACTTCTGACCACCCATTCCCTCTCATGAACACAGGCATGGCTGGAACGCTAATAAAAGGAACTCTGGGGACTGAAAACTTCACAAAGAAGTGGCAGTTGTCATCTAGTATGGTGATATAGTATATATTTAATAAAAATCATCTGAGATATCAGAGAGACAGGCCATAGCCAATTCTCACCCAGCCAACTCTTCAGTTGGTAGGTCCTATTTCCGTGAGTCCTCAGACTGACTGGGCACTCAGGCAAAGGGAAGAACTTCTGCCTTCTCCTGCCCTGTATGTCTTTCTCCTGCCCAACTATTTCAATTCCTGGATCAACTTTCCTAGTGCTAGGATTAAAAGTGGGTACAGCCACCACCTGGCTCTGTTTGACCTTGAACTCCCAGAGATCCAGAGGATCTCTGCCTCAGAGTGCTGGAATTAAAGGTGTGGGTCACCACTCCCTGATCTTCAGGGCTTGGCTCTGTGGGTGGCTCAGTCCTCTGACATTCCAGACTATTTTTATTAAATATACAATATATTATCATAATCTAATATATGTGATGTTTTTAGCCTACTAAAGTCAAACAGCATATTGGTAGCAAAAATGAACCAAATCTCCAGCACCATGATGACTTTCTCCTGTGTCTGTGTTCAGATCCGAATTGATACAGGATTCTCCAACGTTAGTCCCCAGACCTTTTTTTTTTAATTAGGACTTTGGTCACTTTTATTTTTTTCCCAGGGAAGAGTCAGAGATTTCTCATGGGCTCCTGACTTCTTTGGATACATCTACAACCTCCCAAGACTCTTTTCACGCTCTTCTTTCAGCTACTTGGACCAGAGAAATATCTATGTTTGCTGAAAAGCAGACCATCTCCGGGCTCTCCATCTGAAGAGTCCAGCCCCCCCACCCCCACCCCCGCCCCATCCCCTGCCCTGGCTCAATGGCTTCTCTCAGCATCTACTCCCTACTCATCAGAGACAGGGCTCATGTTGTCTCTGGGCTGCTCAAACTGTAACTGCCATTTAGGATTATATTCAGGAATAAGGCTGTTAAAGGGAGTGGCTGTCAGTTCTGCCCCTTCTAGTGGTCTTAGATCCCTTATCCATGAGCCTCTTCCCTCGCCTCGAAAATAGATTATCCTCATGTTCCACTAATAACTCCATTAGCACAACTTATTAGTGCTGGGAGTTTCCTTAGTGAGCCTCTTTCTTCCTTGCCTTGGAATCTTCAGAAAACCTTATGAGAAAGGGAGACATGTTGAGGGGCCGAGGGAGAGAGGGAGGAAGATACAGGGAATACATCTGATCAAGACACATTGCTTCCATTTCTGGAATTATCAAAGAATAAATAAATGACATAGATGAAATCCACAAGATGAGATCTATTTTCTACTCTGGTGATTTCCAGAGGACCCATTCTGTTAGGTGCCAGCCTAGCACAGTCCCTCCAGCCTCCTCCTCAGCTCCCTGTCACATGTTCCCAAGTACCCTCTGGTCCATGTACTCTCCTTGCCCACCCATTGTGGCTTCTCTACTTTTCCTTTACCCTGCAGAGCTGTGGCATGCATATGGGGCAGTCAGTCTCCTCCCTGGGACCCACATGCCGGGCTGGGGTGTGTGATGGAGTTCAGAAGAAAGGAAACAAGGCTGGGTCTCTTGGGCTGAGAGATGGACTCCGAAAGAGACCGAGTTCCCCTTGCTGAACCCCTCTCTCTTGGGAGGAGATGGTAGCCTTTCCCTTCCCACCCCATGGAGCAGCTACAGCACTCATTAGGTGAAGATGCTTTGACAAGTATGAAATGATGCATAGGCCTAAGGTAACTATTCTCAGCCCTGGCTACACATTTAGAATCAACAAGAAGGCTGCTTTTAAATGCCAGGGATGCTTCTAATCCGGAGATATTAGCTTGACTGGTTTGGGAAACTCTTGGATCAAGACATCACTCTCCTGGTGACTCCCTGTGTGTCACCAGGCTTGATGTCCCTGTCAGGAGAAATTACAAGCTCTTTCTTTCGAAAGGAAGAGTGAGGGGACCTCCACCTCTTCCCCTCAGCGTGATGTCTGGGCAAGGACAGGGCTTTGGCTAGTGATGGGAGCTTTTTCTCCCCCAGTTTCCACAGCACCGCAGTGGTTGGCAGCAGCTAGCAGCTTGGGGTCAGATTTTTGTCAAGCAAGATTGGATTTCAGCTTGGACTTGGGTCTAGGTTCTGTCTGAGCTTGTGATATGAGGGAAATG
The DNA here is from genome assembly GCA_004025045.1 of Sigmodon hispidus. NCBI lineage: Eukaryota > Metazoa > Chordata > Mammalia > Rodentia > Cricetidae > Sigmodon > Sigmodon hispidus. The sequence goes on along the minus strand of PVIH01006316.1, from coordinate 51,744 downwards.
AGTTCACCCAGCTGAATTTACAAATCCCTCATCTGTAAATTGGTATAATGCCGCAGGCTATTTTGAGTGTTAAGAGATGTGAGCATGGTACACAGTGCTTGGCACAGAGAAAGCTAAGGCCTTCTGGATCCTGTGCTGTTTCATTGTTACATGTAAAATGTAAGGCACCTGTGCTCTTCAGCCTTTAGAGATAACCTTAGAAGAGGGAGTGTTGGGGTCTCACTGGTCCTTTTTTACTGTTGAGGCGCTCACAATTCAGAGACATAGAAGTCCTTACTCAAGGTCTCTCAGCCTGTCCAGGGTTTATTACTTTTCATCCCAGGAAACTTTGCCAGCCCCTTCCTCTGTCTACTAACAGCCCCTGACCTTGAATGCCAGGAAATGTCGCCATGTGTGCTGCTCTGAACTTGAGGGTTATCTGAACGTCAGGAGGAGCTAAAAGTAATTGACACCCCTACTGGAGAGGAAGGAGAGTGTGGCTGGGCACTGAGTCCTGGGAGCCAGAGGTGTGGCTGCCAGGACCCGGAGCCTTGGGGAGGAGCACCTGGAATGACTCAGTGCTTCCGTGACTGGTATCTGAGACCTGACATCTAGGCCTAGCCCTGCTTCTAAACTACTCTGTGATTTCAGGCAGTCACTTCTGCTTGGGGAGGAGGGGGAGGATCTCAGTTTTCTAAAGTGTAATATGGGATTTGTATTGAATATATCACTATTTTCCAAGATGTTCATTGCAATCCATTTCAGGTTGTGACATCGGTTTAGTGGATTGTGACCAGCATATTTTTGCAAGGTGAAGTAATCCAGAAAATATTGGAGTACGTTATGGTCTTCAATTACAGATCAATGTAAGAGAGTGCTAAAATGCATTTCTTAGTGCAGTCTCCATACTGAAATAAATCTACTGAATGACTTGTAGAATTTCCACTAGTTGGGGCTGGAGAGCTGGCTCAGTAGTTCAGAGTTCTTGCTCTTGCAGAGGACCCAGGTTCAGTTTCTAGCACTCACGTGATGTCCCAACCATAACTCCAATTCCTGAGGGCCCGATGACCTCTGCTGGCTTCTGAGGGCACTGGGTACACAAGTGGTACACAGACACACACAGGCAAATTACTCATACAATAAGTAAAATATAATTCCCATTAGCATTAATTAACTCTAGAAATCTATAATATAAAAATATATCTTTGTCTAAAGAAGACATAATGGGGAGTAGAGTCCAGACAAATAGGGGGCAGAGCCTGTCAAGACTGCAGTATTGGCATCCTGCCAGGTTCCTCTGAGCCCAACGCTTAGCAACCAAGACATCCTCACCTATCTGCTGCCAGCAATTCCTTTAGAGCTAGGCTGATAAGGGTAGGTTCAGCTGATAGTAATCTCTTTCCACAGTCTGGCATCTTTTCATGCTGAATGCTTAGTGTGAGCCACAGATAGAAAGGCAAGGGACCTAATCACTAGATCACAAGGTTAGACTTGTAAATAATAGTGAGCTCCCCCCTCCCCAAACCAGACAACTTAGGAAAATAAACAACACAGAAGTTCGTCTCCTCTTTCCAGGAGATCTGAGTGCAGGCAGACCCAGGATGGGATAGGAACTACACAGCTCTAAGAGTGCAGGCTCTGCCCAGGCTCACACCTTCCTATCTCTCCGGTATGGTCTATGTAATCTGAGACGACTATTGCAAACCCCATCCACCTCACTCTACACCCCAGACAGCAGGGTCAAAAAAAGGGAAGAAAATAGGCCAAGCACATTTGCCAACTACTGTTAAAGAGGTTTTGTGGTTGGGTGTGATGGTAATGGTGAGGTGACGTCAATCCAGCACTGGGAGATTGAGGCAGGGGGATCAAAAGTTCAGGCGAGATTGGGCATGTTCAAAGTGCTATGAAAGTAAAATAGGGCCATACCTTCAAGGCCCTCCTGGGCTATATAGTTAGACTAGCTCAGGACCCAAAATCTTCTTCCAGAGTTGAAGACAGAACTTCAAAGAAATGCTTGCTTCATAATAGCACTTTTCACAATAACCAAATGTAGAAACAGCCCATGATCATCAGCTGAGTAAAAGATAAAATGTGGTGTGTCCGTGTAATGGAATATGGTTTGTCCATAAGACAATAAGCTGCCCACACACCCTACAGCATGAATGAGCCTCAAAAGCATTGTAACAAGTGAGAGAAGACAGAGCTAAAGACTGCCACATACTGTGTGACTCCACTTATATGACATGTACACGATAGATGAAACCCTAGAGGGATAAGCAGACTAGGGGCCAGGAGACAGCAGGGAGTAAGGAGGGAACCATTATGGGCACAGGCCTCTTTTGGGAGCTGGGTAGAATTCATTCAAAATATGAATATACCAAAACCCACTGAAGTGTACCTTAAATGCTTAAGATGTTAGTTTTTATGTTATATGCATATTATTACTATGAAAAAACTTTAAGACACTCTTTGGAACTTCTGGCCTACAAGTCACGGCCAGACATGATTCCTGTGCATCCAGCTGTAGTGACCTCTGGCCTATTAAAATGGGGATTTTGTTGTAGGAAACGGGGGGGGCAAGTGAGTATTGGGATAGAATTTAGCAGCCTCCTATTTGAATGCTGCTCTCACTGCTATGGGGGGGGCGGGCTGAGACATCTTCAGCCTGACACTGGAACCAAGTAGTCACTCAGCTCAGTGCGGCTTGTGACGAGGCCTGGAGTGGGACACCAGTGGCATTTCCTTGGAGGCAGCTCCTTTCTCCAGCCTTCCTCATCTTCATGCAGCTTAGAAGCTTGTGAGTTGTTTTTCCAGTGCTGGGTCTCAAACCCAGGGCTTTGTACATTTTAGTCTAGTGCCCTAGGCAGTTAGGAGTTTACCAAGCAGGTAAAGAAATCTTTCTGGAGATTTTGCTACAGAACATGTCATGGTTACGGGGTTAGGGTGCAGCCAATTCTGAGGAACAGAAATTTAACCTGACTACAGGCTCGAAATGGCCCCTAGGAACAATATAGGAGACTGGCTGGTGTCTTAGATACCCTACTGCCATGCTTTTGACCAACCAGCTACAAAATCTGGAGGTGGGGCTATTCACTCATGATTAAAGATATGCTAGAATATCCCATAGAACTCGGGAAAAAGTGTATTTATGAGATTACCAGTTTGTTAGCAAAGCACCAGGCAAATGAAAAGATTCGAAGGGCAGGCTATGTTCTCACCCCCCAGCAGCTCTGATACTCTCCAGCTTAGAGTTCTCTGAGCTATCTTTTCTGATTTTATGAAGGCTTCATTACATAGGCATGCTTGATTGATTACAGAGTTTAATTAATGACTAGTGATGACCGTAGTCATTGATGATTAAATCAATTTTCCTTCCCTGAAGATCAAGGTCATTGGCACGGAAAGCTCTAGTCCTCTGAGTGGTTGGTTTCCTAGGCAACCAGCCACTATCCTGAGGCTGTCAGAAGCTCCCAATCATCTTATTAGTTTAAAAAGACACCCACCTTTTTCAAGATTCCAAACATTTTAGATTTATACTAGGAAAAGACAAAGATCAAATCTTCTTTTCTGATTGCATCATACCACACAGCCCAAGTTCTGTTGACTTCCAGGCACAGGGTAAGATGCTTGTGTCCTGCACATGTTTTTAGTTGTCAGCGGGCATACATCATGGGTTCTGTGTGCTGTCAACATTGACACACTTCGTGCCAGTAACAAATACAAGTCCATCTTTCCTTTTTCCTTCAGCTCAGGGAAGCCTTGCATGTCTCACTACACCCTCCACAGGGAGCAGCAGATACTCTCTGGAGACTCCCACAGGGTGTCGGGAGAGGCGGAGAGGATGACTCTTATGACTATGTACCTACAGAATCCACTCAGGGATGGAGTAACTATGAACAATCTTAGCTCTTTCATCTGTAAAGCAGGTGACTCCAAATGCAACTCACAGTATTAATGGGGTAAAGCATGTAAAGACTTGGGATGGTGGCCAGCACATCAAAGTCCAGTAAACTTTAGTTAATGCTCTAAGCATCGTCACCACAATCACCCTGGATCTGACCTGTCTGCTCCATCTCTGGTGGGAAGGATAGGGTCCTTACAGTCTAGGAACCCTGGAGTTCAGTATCATCTTGATCCTTCTGAACACAAGGCACTGGACTCCAGGATGGGCGGGGAAGACACAGTTACAGAGAGCACGTCATCGTTGGTAGAACAAAGAAGGGGTAGATTTATTGGAGAGGAGCAGACACCAACCATAAATGTGGTTCTTCCTACCTTTTCCTTATCCTGTCCTCAGCAGAGGGCCATCTGGAATACACTCTCTACTCCCAAACAGCTCATGGTCTAATAGAGTGAGCTTTACTTTCTGGCCATGCACCATTTGGGGAATGAAGAAACCAGGAAGGCTCAAGAGGTCTGATTGCCTATCCCATAAAGCTCTCCTCTCTCTCTCTCTCTCTCTCTCTCTCTCTCTCTTTCTCTCTCTCTCTCTTCTTTATTTTCTTCCTTCTTTTTTTGTTTTTTTGAGGCAGAATTTCTTTGTGTATGTAGCCTTAACTGTCCTAGAACTTGCTTTGTAGACCACACTGGCCTTAAACATGGAGATCCACCTGCCTCTGCATCCCAGATGTTGGTATTAAAGCTGTGCACCACCAATGCCTAGTACAGCCCTTCTTTTTCTTGAAACAAGACAAAAGGAAAAGCTTTACCACTTCTTGGCATCTAGGTTGCTCAGAAGGTATGAGCAAAATTATAAAAGGCAGGGTTTTTAAAAATCAGAGACCATTGCCCTAAACAGACCTAGCCCATAGTCTCTAGCTGTATAAAGCTCTGCACATCTCAGCATCTGCTAGACAGTGTCCTAGGTCTGTTTCCATTTGATATTGTGTACAGGAATGTCCCTTAATTTGTATAAAATGTTATAACTTATTCTTTTATAAATATTGGTTGGATGAATGAATGAGACAATATATAAATAAAAGAATATTTAGCACCCTGATCCACAGGCAAGATCACATTGTAAAACCCTTTTCTCCAAAAGCAGTGTTTGGGTCACCATTCCAGAGAAAAGGAGCATCCATCTGAAGCTGCTTCCGTAGAAGCCCCTACCTATCCCAGTCCCTTCATTTTCTCCTGCTTTCTTCCCGCTTCAGGGCAGGACCTCTGCTCTAGGCAGTATGCCTCACTTTCCCCAGCCTCCAGAGTCTTTTTGCCTGGAATGCAGCATGGCCTTTGGCATCTGACAAAGTCCTCTCCTTTCAAGGTCTATATAAATTACACATACTTATGTGGCATGGTGTGTATACATTGTGTGACATGTAGGTCAGGTTAAACACGTCCATCTCTTTAAATACTTCTCATTTCTCTAACAATCAAAGGACTCTTTACTCCTGTCTAATTGGAGCTTACTACCTATTGGTCAGCACTTCCCCAGCTATCTCTCCCCGAATAGTTTCCAGACTCTAGGAAGCACCATTTTACTCTATGAAACCAACCTTTTTATTTTCCGCAAGTGAATGAGACCACATTGTACTGTATGTGTTGCTTATGGAACTTAACATTTTCTAGTCCTGTCCATGCTTGTCTTAGAGAATAAGATTTCCTTTTTTTGTACCTGAGTAACATTTCATTAAATATATATATATATGTATATATATATATAATGTGTATATTTTCCTTATCCATTCATGAACTGTTTTGTGTTTAGGTTGTTTTTATTTCTTGCCTATTATGAATAATGTTGAAAAAAGCTGGGTATGGTGGAGAAGGCCTCTAACCTCAGCCCCCAGAAAGCTGAGATAGGAATATTATGAGTCTGAGGTTACTCTGGGATATGTAGTAAGCCCCAAACCAGCATGGACTAAAGAGCAAGATTCTGCCCCTCCATCCCCAAAACTAAAATAAACATGGAAGTAGAGATTTCATTTTACTAATTTCATTTCCTTTGATACATACTCATGGTGGGATCGGTAAATCATGGGGCAGTTCAATTTTTAATTTGTTTTTAAGGACCTCCATACAGTTTTCTATAATGACTGTACTGTAATAATTTCTTTAGTTGTTGTTGTTGTTTCAAGACAAGGTTTCTCTGTGTAGCCCTGGCTGTCCTGGAATTCACTCTGTAGACCAGGCTGTCCTTGAACTCAGAGATCTGCCTGCCTCTGCCTCCTGAGTGCTGGGATTAAATGCATGGAGCACCAGCAGCAGTGCACAGGGCTTCTCTTCTATCATCTCACATCACTTCCTTTGTCTGTCTGGTAGTAGGGATTCCTCCTGGGGTAAAAGCCTCTCAGTGTGGTTTTGTTTCCCTGGTGATTAGATATGCTGAGTACTGTATACCTTCCTACACCTTTCTGTCATTTTTATGGTCAAACATTTTCAGTAAAGCCTTTTCTGATCTCTAAAGACAAAAAAAAATTGCTTCTCTCTTGACTGCTCTTCCCATGCACCTTTAGATGACGCTTCTACTTTCATGTGTCTAACAGTGCTTTACACACACACACACACACACACACACACACACACACACTTTGAATACCCCAAATTCTTCTTGTTGTATGGATAACATTTGAGCTATATTCAAACCAGGGTTGTTAGGATTGCTTGTGGTTTTTTAAATTTATTTATTTATATTTTATATGTGTGGATGTTTTATCTGCATATGTCTGCACATCACCTGTGCGTTTAGTGTTTGCAGAATCCAGAGAAGTATAGGATCTCCTGGAACTAGAGTTACAGACAGTTCTTAGCTTCATGTGGGTTTTGGAACTCCAACCCAGTTCCTCTGAAAGAACAGCCAATGCTCTTAACCACTGAACCATCTCTCCAGGCCCCAAAATAGTTGGTTTTTGATGTCAGTTTTTCTTTGTTTGTTTACACAGTACTTCATTCACTCATGTGCCTAATCATTCAAATGGTGTGCTAGGCATCAGAATATGAAGATCAAAAAGATATATCCTGATGGACAGTTTGCCAATACTTATAAATTAGAATGATTTCTGACATTGGGATATGCCATCATGTACTCAGCAAAATTGTATTTCATCATTAAAACAGAGACCAGTTTGGCTTGCAGAAGAATGAGTGATGTAACATCCCAGTCGTAACTCAAAAGAATAAGATTTCTCAACAGGTGTGTTTGAGCTAAATGCCTCATATATCACACTATCTCTCATAAGCCTAATGTAGTTTCACTCAATTGCTTCCACAATAATCTGAGAAGTGGAGGAGGGTGGCTTTTGAGATATTTGTCCTATGGAGCACTTTTTCCAGGGAGCACTTGACAGTCACATCTGCTAATACTCCCCAGCCTTCAGCCTATCAATGCCATTCAAAGTCATAATTGGTCTTTCTAACATCCAAGGCCAACACCAAGGATTGAGCAAATATAGGAGTAAAGCCTATTGAAGCCAATGCTGTCAGATATGAGAGTCGTAGATGCATTTGATGAGGGAGAAACTGCCTCTATTTTCGTTCTTTTCTTTCGTTCCTGTACATGCCAGAAAAGAGTGCGCTGTATTTGGGGTTGTGCTCAGGAATCAAGTTGTCTGTGAACACCAGATATTGATGTTGAGATGCCTTTCCCAATGCTCCCTACCATATTTGCCAAGGAAGGTCTTTCCCTGAACCTGGAGCTTGCCTGGTCAGCAAGCCCTGGAAACAGATCTGCCTCTTTCCATCCCCAGTGCCGGGGTTACAGCTACACACCAACATACACAACTGTTTCTGCAGGTGCTAAAGATCTGCACCCAGGTCCTCCTGCTTTCTCAGCAAGGACTTCACCCACCACTTTGTCTTCTCAGTCTCTCCTGACACAGTTCTTCTAGCTGGTTGAGTGATATTTCCCCACTCTTCAAGGCCTAGTATCAAGTCACCAGGTGGACGGAGAGATTCTGAGCAGAGGGAATAGTGTGTGGAGCGGCCTGGCCATCTGAAAGGCAGAGTGTTCATATGCTCTTAGGTCATGTGCATTAGGGTGTTTGAATACAGAAAGGTTGGATGGAAACACGTAGTGACCATCATGCCATGCAGAATCAAAGCTTTTGTGTTTTAATGTGACTCTAGAAGGTCAGCTCTACCTTGCCTCCCCACCCATGGATGCCCTTTTGGTATGCTGTAAACTTCTCCCCTGCCCCTCAAGACTTTAGACTATGATTTTTGTCTCACAGCTTTAGGGATCCAAAATGTCAACTGGCAGTTGCCTGTGAATCGGAGGGCACATCACACAGACAAGTTCTCCAGCCAGGATTTCATAGTTCGGAGAGGACAACCTTGGGATATAGTAATATTCTGCAACCGAAGTCTTCAGTCTGGAGATGATCTGAACTTCATCGTTTCCACAGGTACCTACTCTGCCTGTTCTGTGCATGCTTATAGATGAGTTGTTGTTAAGGGGTCATTGGGCTTTGAGCTATGTCATTGATTGGTAGACTTTAGTGGCTATGTGGCTATCTCTGAGCATGAGACTTACTATCTTCAAATCAAGAGGGATGTGGCCAACATGTTCCCTTAAGCACTGTGATGGGATGCTTTACTGGATGAAGTCCTAGATCTGTGGTTCTAAACCTTCCTAATGCCATGGCCCTTTAATATAGTTCCTCATGTTGTGATGACCTCCCCAATAATAAAATGATTTTCATTATGTTACTTCATAATTGTAATTTTGCTACTGTTATGAATTATAATGTAAATATCTGTGTTTTCTGATGGTCTTAGGTGACCCATAACCCATAGGTTAAGAACCCACTAGAGAAACTCACAATATCATCAGAGCCTGGTTTTCCCCAGGACCTACCCAGCACCCTTTGTTACCTTCATTTTCTATTTCCTTGACAGGTCCCCAGCCGTCAGAGTCAGCCAGGACAAAGGCTGTTTTCTCAGTCTCCGGGAGAAGTACAGGCGGCTGGAATGCTGTGCTCAAAGCCAACGAAGGCAATAATCTGGTTGTTGCTATCACCAGTCCTGTCAATGCCCCCATCGGATGGTACACAATAAACATTGAGAGCTCTTCCAACGGCAGGGTCTCCTCTCAGAAAACTGGAACATTCATTCTGCTCTTCAACCCATGGCTGCAAAGTAGGTCTCTAAACACCACATTTCCCTACAGCCCCAACAGGAGCAATGAGTGTGGGAAAGAAGATGGTTGGGATGTGCTTGTTACAATCTTAGATCTGATTGGAGAAAATCTGTGGGATGTGGGAGGAGCAGAAAAGCTACTGGCCAGGCTGGAGAGATGGCTCAGCCATTAAAGGCTAGGCTCCCAACCAAAAATATAAAATAAGCTAGTGTGCTTATCCAGGTGTGTGATTCTAGCCAGTTATACTACCTCAGCCTCAAATTTGTCCCCCATTAAGTGTATATCATGCTGTTACTTTTCTGGGGCTCCCATAGACATTGTGTAAACTTTCACACACTGTATAACATGATACATTATAAAAGACAAAGAAAATTTTGCAGTGAGGCTGTACCCTTCTATCTGAAGGAGTAAATATCTCATCCATGGGTCCAAGTTTTAGACTCTTAAATCAGCGCAGCTTCTCCTTCCGGCCTGAGTCCCCAAGGTGGGAGGTGGGCGTGTCAGAGCTCAAGACTTCGTTCTTCAGTGCAGACTGGGGGATGGGCCCAAAGTGATTCTCGCTCTAATCCCGACACCAGTCTTCAGGATGGGAGGAAAACTATTTCATTGGTTCATCACAGTATCTACTTTTTTTTATTTTTACCTTATGTGTATGTGTGTGTGTATCAAACAGCGGATGATGTTTTTATGAGTAACAACGCCGAAAGACGAGAGTATGTTGAGGAAGACTCTGGCATCATCTATGTGGGCAGCACAAATCGAATTGGCATGGTTGGCTGGAACTTTGGACAGGTAAAAGGACCATAAAAAGGCTAGAGTTATGTCCCTAATACACAAGATGCTCAGGACATACAGCAGGTTTGCTCATTTTCCTGCCCTTCATTTCCTGTTCATTAGTTTGGAACACATTTGTTGATCATCTACTCTATTCTAGACCCTAAGGTGAACTCTAAGGATACAGATGAGTGCGTTTTCTGCTTCAAAGTAGTCACAATCTAGGGAGGGTGAGAAGATAGACTCCTTACTGAATTGATGAAGTGAAATATTTCTGATGCCATGACACACAAATATGTCAAAGGCCCAGCAAAGGATCTCAGGACAATAATAGAGCTTCTGTTTTTCATTTCACATAAAAATGTGATAAAGCTCCATCACTGTGTGCACTTGGCCTTTCAAAGCCATAGCCTTTGTTTTACATTACCACTGGAGTTCAGTGAGTTCCCAGGTGTTCTCAGCTTAGAAACTATTTAGAAGTGCCTTTTCAGTTGGAATTTTTCCAGGGTAAATAAAGGAATTAGACTGAAGTACTTTGGACAGCCAGGAAACCTAGATGCCCAGAAGTTGGGGAGGTGTGCTTGCCCATTCTGGCTTCCATTATGTAGCTAACTCCAGCAAGATTCTAAGTTGACTATGTGTTGACTTCATTAAAAAGAAGGAAATAATGAGGATAAGAACATATAATACACCGAAGGGTGGGAACGGAGCTATTTCTGGTGGGATGGTTTGTGAACGTCTTTCTTAGGAAGGCGCTTTTGAACCTGATGAGCTAAGGAAGGGTGCTAGCTATCTTGAAGAATATTCCAGGGAGAAACATATGTGAAGGCAGCAAGAGGTAGCACGTGAAACAATGTGTGTGTCTTGTTTTGTAAAAATAGCTTTAGATATGTCTTCAGTCACACACTTTATCTTTATACCTAGTTTGCCAGGAATCTAAATGACATACTCAAGATCCCAGTTACAGCCACAAAGAAATCTTGGGATGCATTTGGCTTGACCCATCATTACACAGATGGAGAAACCAAGGCTAGAAAGACCAACTTGTTCCTGAGTCCATGGCAACTGGGAGGGGACTGTGCTATGTGGTCCCCCATTTACCTTTGTGGGCTGGGTTCAGGCTCATGTAGAGTGAGAGGTCTGGTGAGCTTGCTGGGAAAGGCTGGGTGCAGTGGCTATTCTTCAATAACTGTCATTTCTGAAGGCCACAGAGTGAAAGGCCCGGTAGGTCTTGTGGTCTTCACCAGTGTGCTTCTTGTTTCCTTAATTAATGACAACAAAATGGGTCATTTCTTTCATCTTACCATGTGGTCCCCTTATAAACAGTTTGAAGAAGAAATTCTGAGCATCAGCCTCTCCATTTTGGATAAAAGTCTGAATTTCCGTCGTGACCCTCTTACTGATGTGGCCCGCAGAAATGACCCCAAATACGTTTGCCGGGTGCTGAGTGCCATGGTAAGTAATAGAAAATGATAGTAAGCATTGCTTACCAGACTGCCATGTGACTGCCTCCCAGACTCATGCACCCCATGTCTCATGGGAGCCTTGCCAAATGTGTGTGATAGCTATGCCCTTGTCCATTTGCCAATAGAGAACATGAATGCCTGTAAGTTAAGGAGCTTGCCTGACATATGTAGTGACCAAGAAGCAAAAACAGAACCAGACCCAAGCCTGGCTGGATTCAAAGCTCTTTCTACCTCATGGCCTGTCTTAGACGGAGTGGGAACACACCGTTCAGGGGTTCACCAGGATATGATGAAAAGCTAGGCCTCTGCTCCGCCATGAAGCCTCCTAAGAAGGGAAGTATGTGTCCAGTGAGACTAGGATGTGCACCTCCTTGGCAGCATGGAACCGCAAGTGTCACAGCAGGACAGCAGATTGCCCTGTTCATTATGCAGACAGAGACAAGGTCAAGGGGCTAATGTGACCTGTGAGTCAAACAAGGTTTTGAGATGTCTGCTCAGGGCCTCTTTTCATTCTCATGGATCTATATATGAGAAGCCTATCCTACCACAGTATGTCTGCATGTGCTTGAGCATATACACACACACACACACACACACACACACACACACACACACATCCTGGAGGAATTCATGGCTCTTCACTCAATGAGTGCAGATTGTCTTCATCAAAAAGTGACAGAGAATTGACCTGCTCACTGGATGTGGTGACATGGTGACACTTGAACCTGAGGAGGCCAGAGGATCATGAGTTCCCTGTCAGCCCCAGCATCACAGTGGGGCCCTGTCTCCAAAGAAGGCTGCCAGTCAACAAGAGTTCTTTCATTCTAACTTTCTTAAATTAAATAATCATCCAGAAGTATCTTTAGTGATTTTATGTTGGCCCATGGTTTAGTCACATCTTAGCTTATTCCCAAGCCACCCAGTCACTTTGTTAGAAATCGGAACAGGCTTTGGGCGGCATGCTGATGCCTTGACTTCCTTAGGGAGGACTTCTCCAGAGTGAGATCTAGAACAAAGGCTTGCAGGAAGGAAGTGAGATGAACCCACAGATGCTTAGAATCAGATTCACAAGTATCACCAGAACAGAGAATGGAGTAAAGTGGGGGGGGGGAGTGCTAGGCTGAACTTTACAAAGCAAGTAGTAGCCTATGGAGGCAGAGGTCAAGTAACACTGGAGTTCAGGACCACTTAAGAAACAAGTTTTCTGCTGGCAACTAGAATCCAGCCTTAAAGCCAGCTGGTTCCTGCAGCTGCTGACTCATTCAGTCAGCCTGGGGCCAACTCACTCTATCTCAGACTTGCCTCCCTAACGCTCTCTGCAGGCCTCCTGTTGGGCTGGGTCAGGCCAGGAGCTAATTATGGCTTGTGCATAGCTTTGAAGTCCTTGGCTTAGAGCCAGCAGTGACCTACTCCAAAGCACCTGTGACCCAGGAGCTGGTGAGCTGAAGATCTTTCATGTTCAAGGACACCCTAGCTAGCGTGGTGCCACTAGAAGTGAGATACAGCTCACTTCTGGTGGGGTTAGGGAAGGCTGGTAGTTTGTCCTGGGTCTTCCGTGTCTGCTGGCCACTTTCATAAGCCTTAGTACACCCATATGCTCTGAAGAGAAGGGGCAGATCTGATGGGTTGAATCTGCAGCGTCTCAGTCTAACCTCTCACTGGATAGTTGTGATGATGAATGGACTCTGAAAATGGGATGGCTGGGAGGTACCTCTAGGGCACCTAGTTTTCACTTCCCTGTGTTGGGACTCCCAAGATCACCAAGGAGACAAGTGACAGGTAGGGATTATGAACTCTTTCTCCTCTTTCACCTGGCAGTGTAGAAAGGTGCATGTGAGCATGCGCAGTCCTGGGGATTGAAACCAGGGCTGCACATATACTGGCAAGTGCCCTACTATTGTGCTACCACAGGCTAGGCAAGTCCCCTACTACGGAGTTACATCCTCAGCTCCCTTTTATAAATTATTATGAAGAAATCCAGGCCTATAGAAAAGCAGAGAGAGATATACAAGTCCCTACACATCTGCCATCAATTTCAATGACTGTCCACTGAAGGCTGGTCTCACTTCATCTCTGACTCCTTCTCCACAGATGACTTGATGAACTCCAGCATTGCATTCTTTGATATCATTTCATCTATAAGTACTTCATATATGTCTCTAAAAGAACTAGAAAAAGAGAACTCAGTTTTCCTCAGTCCTCATCCAGTGTTCTGTCAATGCTATATCATATTTGTGTTCCCTATGCTAGAACCACACTTGAGTTGAATGGATAAGTGAAAAATTAATGTATGAACACAGAAGAAAATAATAGCAATATTCCATCTTTGTTTTTTTCTAAGAATTTATATGTTAAAGTTCTAAAGTAGTTTTTAGAAAATGGGTACATGCAGAGAGAGAGAGAGAGATACATTTCAAACCATAGGCATCACCCATATCCCCAAGAAGACATCCATTATCTTCTGCAAACAGGACTTCTGGGCTCAGTCTTGCTGCTGACAAACCATGGAGTCTCCTACATCTATGTCATCCTGCACTACAGAATTGATGTCATTTAAGAGAAATCAAACATGACCCATTAAACAAAGTACTTCTAAACTTATAAACCCCACTTTCCCTAAGAGATTTGCTATAGTTTTTGACAGAGAAATGCACTCAAGGCTCCATGGCTTCCCCATCTCCCACCCCATGTTCTGAATCCTCTAAGTCACTCTTATAGGACAGACATGGTATTGATTGATTCACTTGAATGTGGGGAATGTTTCTGCACAGATCAATGGCAATGACGACAATGGTGTTCTTTCTGGGAATTGGAGCGGCAATTATACTGGTGGCCTGGACCCAAGGACCTGGAACGGTAGCGTGGAGATCCTCAAGAATTGGAAAAAATCAGGCTTCAAGCCAGTCCGATATGGCCAGTGTTGGGTCTTTGCTGGGACCCTCAACACAGGTAATATGAGTGTGGTTGTGCCTTTTATGGGTCAGTGGGTAGTAATGGGGTATGTTAATGTACTGTCCTCACCACAGCCAGCATCCTCATACTGACCTTGGTTTGTAGTGCTTCGATGCTTGGGGGTTCCCTCTCGAGTGATCACCAACTTCAACTCAGCTCATGACACAGATCGAAACCTCAGTGTAGATGTGTACTATGACGTCATGGGAAATCCCCTGGAGAAAGGCAGTGACAGTGTATGGTAAGTAATCAACCGTATCAATGGGTCTGAGCAATTCTCCCAGCTTCCCCAGGAACTCAGCTCCATGCAGGGATTGGAAGGAAAGTAACATGTGAGCCAGGGCACAGCTGAGAGCAGAAATGCTGCTAATCATGTACCTCGAAGGGCCTGCAATGCAGCCCTTGGAAGGGTCTGATGTCAGTGGAGAAGGAAGCCAGGAATTCCAGTAGATCATCCCAAGTTCACAGCAACCATTACGCCAGTCCCACTGGAGAAGTTAAAACTGTGGCTACTGATTTTTCAACAACAACAAAAATATCAATTTATCTCAATTCAAGCTACCTATATGACTTAAGATGTTTTTTCATTCTTGAGGGAAAAGCTACTTTGTTTTGTTGTTGTTAGTGCTATTTGTTTGTTTTGGAGACAAAGAATCATTCTGTAGTCCATGACAATCTCAACTCTAGATCCTCCTGCCTCAGCTCCTGAGTACTGAGGCTATAGATGTGCACCACTATGCCCAGCTTATTTTTTTTTAAGACGACAAAGAAGCAACACATTTTCTCATAGCTTATATATATTTATTATGCATTTTAGTTGACAGAATAAAACATTTATTCTGGGTTTCAGGTGAAAATGAGGAAATGTGTATGTTTAGGTGTCATATATTCCTAATCGTAAATATACCATTGTCACATGAAGCAGTGTCACATGCACACAGGTATGTGCAATTTATAATAGATGCTGGCTAGAAGTAGGTTATATAAAACTTAAAAATGTATAACTACCTATAGCTGTGTGTATACAATATATGCATATTATTACAACCACTTAAGGTTATATCATATGATAGCTTATTACCAGTTTTTATCAATTGAACAGGCTATATATATGCATAGATATCTATGAGTCTTTCTATATAAGGTACCATACACAAAGTCAAGACATTGCTTAAATCAATTTCAAAGGACACATATGCATAATTGCTCACAAGTATTCCCATGACTAGATGAACTTTATAGCAGATATAATTTTTTGTTCAATTTGGAAATTGCTTATATAACATTATCTATTACCTCCAAAATAAGAAGATCCAACTTTTCTGAACTGTGTTTAGTCTGGTAGAATAAAATAGAAAAAAGTGGAGAAAGTTGTTAATACAAATTTAAAAGCCCTGCGTCATCAACCAAACTGATAAAATTATCCCCTCCCCTCTAGAAAAGAGTGAGCTTATATAATCCACCTATAGTCACATGGCTGTTTCCCAGGGGGTGATACTGGGATTTTTTTCCCCTTGCTTTGCAGTTATAACAATTCTCTCTAGAGACATCAATCCTAGGACAAAAGTTTTGTTTTCCAGCCTCCTGCAAATGAATATTTTTCTTCTTTCCTAATTTGTTTTGTTGTTGTGTTTGAAATCTTCTCACAGTTCTGATTAGTGGGGACCATCCCCCCACTACAGGACGAAGTCAAGGTTAAACAAAGACCATCTGACCATCTTTGGGGCTTTAAAAGTCCCTTCTGTGTTAGACCACCCACGATGCCCCTGCACACTAGGAACTGCAAGGAGGCCAGAGAGCTTAAGACTCAGTCCCTCTACTGAAAGCAGTCACGGCAGTTTGGGGGACAAGGAACTGGGGTGTTAGGTGTGGCTACACAGCAACACAACACGGTGTGGTGTGTGATGTCCCGGCCAGTGCTTCAGATTAAACTATGTGAAAACTCAGGGAAGGAATCCTCTAGAGAGCCTTCAGCAAAACAAAAAGATTACATCTTTTAAATTGCATTTATTTTCTCGCCAACTTAGTAATTTATTCCAAATATAATCACTTTTTTTGATTAGTGGAGACAGACATGGGTGGCTCTGCTGTCTTCCTGTTGGCTGTAAGGGGAAATTTCAGATCTAGACTGTTCCTGTGAGTTCTGAGGAAAGGCATTCACTCCCCACCACATTCCCTGATAGCTGTGTGTGGAGAGCCAGGGCTGGATGAGATTAGAACAGGGAGTTCAGGCCTTGTTTCTAGCTTGGATACCCACCTTCTCTGGACTTGTGCAAGCCCCTTGTCCTTCTGTCCCTGAGATTTTCTACCAGTGAAGCAGAAGAGTTGGTCTAGGACTGTTCCTCTAAGTCTCAACCATATTCTTACTCTTCAGACCATGTGTTAGGTATGAGATCTAGCTGCTCCCTCCAGAGAACCACCCATCAAGTACACCCAAAGAAGAGAAGAATTACTTCCCTGTAATTAAAATTAAAATTAATTAATTAATTAAGCACTGCTTAATTTTAGGCAGAAAGTCTTGGGTCTAAATATTTGTGTCTTGAATGGTAGATGATTTAGATTTAAACTTCTGTCCTTTTGAGCCTAAAGTTACAGAGGATGAGGATCAATTGGAGTTGCTTAGCAACAGTAAAGGCAGCTGATACATGGCAGCATGCCAACGAGTGTTCTCGGGGATAACATTTACACTTCACACATCATGAGATTGGTGTTATTATTTTATTATTTTCAGGCCTAACTTACAGTTGAGAAGATGAGGCACAAAGGGGTTGAATAATTTTCCCAGAAGACATAACTAGAAGGTAAAGATAGAATAGATCTATAGAGACAGAACAGAGCTAGAACTCAGGAAGATTTAAAAACTAGAAAGCACCAGAAAATGTCATTGCTATTATCCCTGACTAAAGCCTGAGAAATCCAACACCCCTATCCAGATACTTTCCAAAGGAGGTTGGCAGGACACTATGGGGTGAGGAATGAGGTCTGATTAGGTTGGGTGCTGTCTGACTCACTTGGATGGAAAAGCTAGATTCCTTGGTTCACATTAATCTGTAAATGGCATTTTTCTAATAATATCAAATATGTCTTAGGGGTGACACAAAGAAAAACGAATTGCCCAAAGTCACACTGTAAATCTGTAACTAAGCTAGAATTGGAATATAATAGGTTTCTATTAACGTAAAGAACACTGGGACTAGAATCTGAGGGCGCATCCTGGTCATCTTACAGAGAAGAGAAGAGATTCCCACCAGCTCAAGCCAGTTCTCTGCATCTATGAGTCCCACATTCACAGACTTACCTGACTGTGAACTGTAAGTGTAGTTAGGACTACTGTGATTTTGTCTGTGTGAACACAATAGGCCTTTTCATCATTCTCTAACCAATAGCATATAACTGTATATTACATTTGTATCAAGCATTATAAGTCATCTAGAGATGATGTAAAGAATACGATAATTATATATAGATTATGTTGAATATTAGGTCTCTTTATGTAAGCGATTTGAGCACTGCAGAGTTTGATAGACAGGGAACCCTGGAATCAGCCCCTTGTGGCCTTCAAGTTACCTAAAGATGATCAGCTAGAGACAGACACTCTCACTGACCACAAGTTGCTTAATTATTTTGTGTTGGTTTTATTGTCTGTTTCTTTTTAAAAAAAAAAAAAAAAAAAAAACTAATTTCCCACCTATAAATTAAAGGGTAGGGTTCGAAACTCTCTACGGTTTCTTCCACGGCTTCCTTTTAATCACTCTCACAGCCTCCAATAGAGTACATCCTTTTCCAAGGCCATTTCACTGATGTTGATGATTTGGCCTAAGAGAGATGAGCTTTCCTGGCTGCCCAGAGCCTTGTGGCTGTGGCTGTGACTGTGCCTATGGCTGTGCCTGTGGTCGCGGTTGCTATTGTTTTGTTGTTTTTAACCCAGTTTCCTGCTGTGCCACTGGGGAGGGGGCCCTCTGGAGACTGTTCAATCAAATTACTAGAAAAAGTTGCCTAAGGTTTCTTGATGATTCCAGCTTCTTTCCTCTATTCTTTCTCCTTCTCAATTTCTGTAGCTACAGACAGGACACTACCGGTAGATTCTGCAGAGCTCCAAGGTAGAAGACAGGTGGGGACTGCCCTGTCCTGCCCTGCCTGGAGAGTGGAGTGTCCAAAGAAGAGCTTTGGCCTCTGCTCTTCTGCAGTAGCCCACCCCATCTTCCAATATAGAGCTCTGCCTTTGGGTTCCTGCCCCTAATAACCCTTAACCACTTGGTCTGCAAAGAGGTTACCAAGGCTGCTATAGTGGCCTTGTCCCCAAAGCAGTTCAAATCATCAAGCTTGACTCAGCACTTGCACAGGGACACTGGGTGCCAAGAGGTCAAAAGCAGGGACTACAGTAGTTATAACCACATACAAAAAGCAGCAACTATGGGCTAAAATTGGAGTCACTAGGTGATGTACAAGACTCAGAGCTCTACTCAGCTCTCTCTCCAGATCTGAAAGATGTCTTGGTGAGACAGTACCTAAGGCTGTGTTTGGAGTTTGCCTGCAGAAGATACAGGGATTTGAAACCACTCCCTAGACAGAGTCTTCTCAGCCTAGAAACTCAACAGTGAGCGGAGCTGAAAACAGCCTCTGGAGCAGTGGCCTGTAGACTTCCAAGTTTGCATTATAGCTACTGAAGGCCAGGAGCTGAGAGGAGCAGCCTTCTGTGATTATTAATAACCACTGCAGGGAATGGAAGCCTGTCTTTTGCAGAGCTTCTGTCCTGAAACCTTTAAGACAGAAACAGAGCTGAAGGTCAGAGAGTCAGGAGAGAGAGAGTACTGTCAACCAGAAACAAAAGCAAGAATTTCCTTGATGATGCACATCAAAGACATGAAACTAAAGAGGCTGATTTTGCCAGAGAGAGGAACCAGGATATGTTTGTTATTTGCTCTGTCATAAAATTCCCACTTTACAAATAAGCATTAAAACCACAGCTACTGTACAGATTTTTTTTTAAGTGAACTCATTCTTCCCCTAGGGCTCTTTGCCAGAAGCAAAGTGATGTGAACCATGGCATCCTCAGGACATCCCCATCCCTCCTACGCCTCTCATGTTCACACACGGTCTTTGTCGCACACTTACCATGTCCTCCTTCTCAGTGATGCTAGCCAATCTTATGGGCTCATTTGAAAATGGGCTTTCTGGATCTTTCTCGTCTTTTTGTGTGTGTGTGTTTGTCTTTGTTTTTTGAGGCAGGGTTTCTCTGTGTAGTTTTTGGAGCATCTCCTGGAACTCACGCTGTAGACCAGGCTGGCTTCGAACTCAGAAATCCACCTTAGCTCTGCCACCCCAGTGCTAGGATTAAAGACATGAATCATCACCAATCAGCTGACTTTCTAAATATTTCTGGAGATAATTTTTAATAGTTTTCTCCAGTTATGGGATTTTCAAAACCTAAGAGAAGCAAAGCTCATCGATGACCATACTGTTCACACATTTTAACATTTGATAGTTTCCTACGCATTCCTTGGTTCCTTTTATTGATTATAGAATTAAGATAATATATTTTGCAAAATTCAAGAACAAGATAAAACACTCAGTATATGCCTTCTGTTATTTCTCATATTTGGAAGCCAATCCATGGTTTCAATCATTAAATGTGTTGTTTGATTTTTGGGATGGGGACCAAGCCTAGAGTCTTTAAATATTTTTACATTTATTATTTGTCTAAAGAACATGTCTCTGTGTATGTATAGATGTATGTTTATATGTGGGACATATGTGTGCCACAGCGAGCGTCTGAAAGTCCAAGGACAGTGTGTGGTGGTCAGCTCTTTCCCTATGTGGCTTCCAGGGATAAAACTCATGTCGCCAGGCTTGGCGACTGACACCTTTCCCCACTGAGCCATCTCTCCAGCCCTGCCAGACAAGCACTCTACCACTGAGCTACATCCCCAGTTAATCATGTGGTTTTGAGCAAATAGTCTATTATAAATATACTCTCCTTGCCATTGAATATCCTTCAAAAGTTGAATTATTTTACATGTAATATAATCCATCATACATTTAAACTATTACTTTCCCTACTAATACTATGATATTTGTTTCCATTTTCTCTCCCTTACACTTGACTTCAAGTGTAAACTGTTGGATCACTTTTCTTGGTACCACAGTTTCCAATCTATCAAAAAAGAATTGTAATTGTTTCCATTTTTTAGAATTTTAGGTTAAAAGAATTAATAGGGGGTGGTGCTATATATCAATGGTAGAGTGCTTGCCTAATATACACAAGGTCCTGGGTTCAATCCCTACCACCACACACAAAAAAGAATAAGTATACTAAAGGTAGTTAGAGTACTTAACATTTATGGTCACACTCATTTGGCTATTGCCATTTTTTATAGTATACATAATCTTTTAAATATTCATTTCTTTTCTAATCATGCAAGTAATGAACAATTTTCCTGATTAAAAAATGAAACACTAGAAAAATAATGTGAAATTTGTTTTCTATGTATTGTATATATCATAAACTGTTAATTTGGCTCACACAATTGAAATATTAAAGACTAATCGGGTCCAATGTTTTCCAATGACGGGGACCAAACCTAGACCTCAAGCTTGTTAGGTTAGTGCTCTACCTATAAGCTAAGTCCTAACTCCTATACAAATGTTTTTAGTAATTTTATTATTACTCTGTATATACCCATAGGGCGTGGGGTGTGTGACACTGAGCACATGTGTAGGTCAATGAAATACTTTGTGAAGCTGACTCTGTCTCTCTCTTTCCACCTTCACACTCTTCCAAAGATCCAACTCGGGTCAACAGGGTTGCCTTTACCCACTGAAACACTTCACCAGCCCCAAGTAGTTTTCACTGAAAAGGATTCAAACATGTACGTGTATGTGTATAGATATGCACACTAACTTTCTAACTTAATTTTGTAATTAATTTTCTGCTTTTGTTTTATCTTATAACATCGAATTGCCACTTGATTTGTTGTGGTGGTTTGGTTTGGTTGAATTCAGAAGTGATTGTTTGCTGTTTTTTTGTGGGAGGTTGTTTTGGTTTTGAGACTAGTGTTACTATGTAGACCAGTCTGGCCAGGAGTAGTCTCCTGTTTTGGACTCTCCGTTTTGGAGTACAGCTGTGCACTACACACATAGCTTTAATCTGATTTCCTTACTTTATGCTGTACCTCAGATAATCTCTCCTTGTTAAATACTAGCTTCATTTTGCTTGTCATTTATTTTTCAGCTGTGTGACAGTCTATTTATAGCTGTGCATCAATTTATCTGCTTACCCTTTATTGGAGAATTTTCCCTTCAACATTCTTGCTTTCCCAAGCAATGCTGAAATGGAGCGCCTTAGCTGGCGCAAAACTATACAAGCTTATTAAAGGTTGTCCACTGGAGAAACCCCTCACGTGGAAATACTGGCTTAGTGAGAATGCAGTTTTTTAGAGATTTTTATACTCTTTGCCAGACTGCCCTCTGCAAAGGTCATATCAGTTTAAATCCCCACCAGTTGTAGGCTGTAACAATTGCTTTCTTAACTGAAAGTGAACAAGGCCCCCAGCCCAGACTTTAATCTCTGCTAGGCTGAGTCTGTGAGGCTGTCACAGTTTTGCTTTGTCATTTTAATCTTCTTTTAATAGCACTGAGGTTAAAACTATTGTTATATGTCTAGTCATCACCTATACTACTTATGAAAACTGTTCATCACTCTTTATTGGCATGCTTTTCTTTTATTTTTGTTTTTATTAATGTGTAAGTATTTTATGGCATTAATATGATCAGTCTCTGTCTGGCATATATGTTATAGCTATTTTTCTACTTTATTGGTTGTTTTTTTTTTTCCGTCACCTTTTTTTCCCTCCCTTTTCCAGACTAGATAATCCAATCTACGGATCTCCCTTCAAGTACGCTTATCCTTACTCTATTATAGCTACTCTTCTATAAACTCATCCATTGAATTATCCAATTTCAGATCTCAGGGAGTTTGCAGTTAAAATGTTCCATTTGGTTCTTCTAAAATATTTCTATTTGTCTGCCAGAAGTTCCTCTCTGTTCTCTGTAAATTCATTTCCCTTTATGTCACTGATTCTGATTGCAGTAGCTGCTTTGAATTACTTGCTTGGCCACTCCAACATGTGGTTGTCTTCTCTCTTGAGGCTAAATAAATGTGATTGCTGACCCTTTGTACAGTACATTACTTTGACTTTGCCCTTGGTGTGATACACAGCTGTATTCTCTTACTGTGGACTAGTGAAACCCTTGCTGCATTCAGATTGCAAATGGCCTCAGTACAGTGGCCATCATTTTTGCTGGGCTACTTGGTCTGCCTCATGACTGCATGGTTCACACAGACATGTGAGCTGTTCATTCATGAATCCTTACTTGTCAAAGCAGACCCCTTCTTCTCCTTGGTCGACCCAAGCTCTGATTCCTATGGCTGTGGGCCTCAGTTCACAGTCCTGAGAGGATTTCAGGGAGATGACGCTCACCAAGACTAGTGCAATCTCTGGCACAGAGTATGCACCTCCAGGGAGGGCCTGGGAGCTTCAGTATGTGATTAGAGATGTTGTGTTGCTACTCACTTGTTATGTGCTCTTCCGTCTGCAGGAATTTCCATGTCTGGAATGAAGGCTGGTTCGTGCGGCCTGACCTAGGTTCCTCCTCATTCAATGGATGGCAGGTGCTGGATGCCACCCCCCAGGAGAGAAGCCAAGGTAACTTACCAGAGCAGCTGCAGCTTGGTTCTGTTATTTACAGGAGTAACCTAAAGCCTTCTCTAGCACCACAGTGCACAGCGGGATGAAGATTCTTTTTAATAGATTTTTACTTATTTTATGTTGCTCATGCTGCTGTTTAAATGGATGCCCCCTCCACAGCCTCTTCTGCTGCTGCTGTGACTGAAGAGCCCTAACATATATCAGGCAACAGGGGCAAGAGACCCTCCCTTGACAATAATGACTTTCTTCTCCTGTCACCAGCAGCATGGCCCTCCCAGGGTTGAAGCCTGTGGCTTCAGTCCTGTTATTCTTTCTGTGACACACCCAAGACAATGAATGGTTGATGCTGCTGCTGCTGCTTCCACTCCTGTATGCCTTCTGGCAGGCTGGGCTCCTCTTTAGACTGGATGCCCCTCCTCAGGACCATCCATCCACTTTTGACTCTTACCTGCTTTGTTCCCCCACAAAGATGGATCCCATGCTCTCTAAAGTTTTACTTCTTTTGACTCTAACCTCTAGAAAAGCCTGTCTTGTCTGTCGCTTTCATTTTGAGTTGTTTCTTTCAAAGAGCAATATATTAATATATTAATAATGTACATATGTAATTGAAAGTATCAGTGTAGCTCAGATAGTTATCAAAAGCCTTAGAATAAAAATTCAGTCTACTGTCACCTTCAGGCCCTACCCTACCTGGTGACATCTGACCCAGTGACACCTGTCCTGGTGGCAACAGAATAGACAGGATGATAAAGTAAACTATCATGACTAATAAGACTAACTATTGACCTGCTAAATGTCTCTAGTGTGCCAGCATATCAAATTTACTTTCTGTGATTTATGTTTGTTTTTAAATCTGGGTCACTCTCTCCCCGTGTATAAAAGTTATGTGTGCATCTTTTTGTTAGTTTTGTAAACATGTGAATTGGTATACACACACACACATATAAATATATGTGTGTCTATATGTGTCTATCTTTGTCTAGCCCAATATCTACCTGTGCTGACTACTAGAGAAGAAAAGTAAAGGTTGAGTTAAGACTCAGGGGAGCAAGGGGTCCCATGCACTAGATGTTCAGGAAAGACTTCTAGAAACAGGAAGTCAGTGTGCTTTGGGGCTACAATGATTTCAGAACCAAAAAGGCAGCACTTCCCAGCAAGACCAGGCTGATATCACAGGGTCAGCACAGATGACACATGTATAGGCCATACAGTTCAGCCTGTCTTCAGTGGAGTTAGACCAGGGACTTGGTACAGAATGATAGTGATAGGTAGCTGTTCTATGCTATACTGATGGGTCACAGTCAAGGCTGAAGTATAGTCAAAGGACTAACATGTTGGCAGAAGGCCCTCAGAATCAGTTCCTAGGCAGTCTGGAGTGGATGAGCTGAACTATGGTTTGCAGGCATCCAAACTCTGCATGTTGGCCCCCAGGTGTGTTCCAGTGTGGTCCTGCTTCAGTTAATGGAATTCGAGAAGGTGATATAAACCTCAATTTTGACATGATCTTCATCTTCGCGGAGGTTAATGCTGATCGCATCACTTGGATCTATGACAGTAGGAATAACAGCCAGAAGCAAAATTCTTTGGACACTTATTCCATTGGCAAATACATCAGCACCAAGGCCGTGGGCAGCAACTCGCGCTTGGATGTCACCGACAAGTATAAGTATCCAGAAGGTAGGACTGGTGCTGAGGGAGTGATGCCACATGGCACTCAGTGATGGGTTGACAGCTTTGAGAGTGGCAAGAAAAAAAAGCTTTACCCAACACCCCTACCTCTCAGTTCTGTACAAATGGTAGAGTGTCTCTGTACCATCGAGTGCTCAACTGTCTCTTTCAGTGGGGACAGTACCATCAAGAACAGCTAAAATACAAGGGCAATTAGCTACAGATCACAGACAGCTGTAAGCCTAGCCCACATCCAGATGTGTTCCTTTCTCAATTACACAACTGTACTGATGTCATTATGATTGAACATCACAGGAAGAGGCATGGTTCTCAGGGCTTTGGGTCAGTTCATTTCCCTTGTATCCCAGAACACAGACAGAAAATGCCATTTCAACAAAGAACTAGACAAAAAAAAAAAACCCTCAGGAATGTGGGCTTGTGCCATATACATTTACAGTTCCCATCCCCTAAAAATCCC
Organism: Sigmodon hispidus; assembly: GCA_004025045.1. NCBI lineage: Eukaryota > Metazoa > Chordata > Mammalia > Rodentia > Cricetidae > Sigmodon > Sigmodon hispidus. Next base: position 26,643 of record PVIH01006316.1, on the reverse strand, counting down.
AGAGATATGATTACCTGAGGAAGCTAATGCATTGTCCCTGAAATTTCCATCACTGCTACTACTGCTGGTCTCCTACAGCTGCCTTGGAAGGCCATGGCTATGTAGCTGTCTTATCTCTATTATATTTGTTACTCAAAAGTTGCGTTGGGAACCAGAAGCATAGTTTTATCAATGATGGCAAAAGCTCTCCATCTGAAGGTGTAGTTCAACATTAGTGACATTCCAGAGTCATTTAGTAGTTGCTCTGCAGGCCACAGGCACTCTTCAGTGGATTGATATTTCACTCATTCCAAAAAAAAAACCAGCCCTTATAAATGTGTCTACAGTGCTCCTAAAATCAGACCAAATCCCTGACAACCAGCGACCATTGGCATTGGCCAGAGTTCACAGAAGGAGAAAACTGACTCCATGAGGTGGAGTCTGGCTCCAAGTCCAGGAGCATCTACACCAGATACCAGTGGATGGACATTTTTCAGGTTGTCCTCAATCAATAAACACTGCTGAGTCTGTCAATATAAAAAAATATAAATTAAAAAAAAATCCTAGTGAGATTCTCTGCAACTGAAACACACTCATTAGAGAATGATAGAGCATTGGAAGAAAACACACACCATAGAAAACTGCTGCTCTATTCAAAGGGGTTGAGGTGAAGAGAATGCTTTCAGAGGCAGAAATGAAGATGATTATATCAGATGTTTTGAGACCGTACTTTTTGGCAATGGTGATGAATAACCAAGGTGATAGCGGTACAAGGTTGAGCAGAAAATTGCTGGGCAGATGTCCTTATGGTTCTTTGTGTTGAATTCCATTTGTGGCCTCAGTAGAAGTTCATGGTTCTGGCAGTCTTTTGCCAATGCAACCATCAGACATTTATGCAAGAAGATTCTTCCTTTGTAACCTTCCAATTTCTCTTACCTATTTGTTTTTGCTACAATTGGCACACGTGACTCTATTTTGACTCTGACAACTTCCTGAGTGCCTACTTCAGCTACCCTATAGATAAACACAGTAGATGGTGTCACTGGAGAAGAAGGTGCAAGACTGGCATTTTCAATGTCATGGTGTAAACCAAGTACAAAGAACAGGAAACAAATAAGTCAGGACAGAAGGCGACTCTCAGCCTTACCTGCCACTTAGAACTAGCTTTGGAGGATCTCTGATTCTCTTGTCCCTTTGGCTGGAAAACAAGAACAGCAGTGCCTCTCTTGGATTGGATTTCAATACAAAAATGCACTCAAAGTACAAAGTACGGTGTTTGGTGCACAGTAAGGACTTAATGACTAGGGTGGTGGTCTTCATCATCTGGATGTCTGTACCTGCCCTGGAACAATGCCTGTCCACAGACTATCTTGTTCAGGTGCTGTTTACCTGGCTTTATGAGCCTGTGAGATTCCATATTACTCTCACACTTTGATCCTGTGTCTCTGTGGGTTTAGCAGCCTACTAAGCAATGGTGAGAGGCCTGTTGGAAGCTCCCTTCAGGACCCCTGGCAGTACCTCAGCTCTCATGCATGGCAGCAGGATGGAGCAGTTGTCTGATGTTACCCAGATCTTCTTACCTAATGATGCCAGTTAGTCTCAGAAGGCCCCAGGCAGAAAAAGCTCATAAAATGGGTTGCTAAGCATTTACACAATAGCAATGCTGTGGTGGGAAAACAGCAGCAGGAAGCGTAAGTCTTGAGTAAGCTCAGCAGGTGACCTATATAGGCTCTGGAACCTCCTTGTGCAAACGCCTGTTTCAAGGTCTCAGGCAGCTCAGAAGCTCGGCACAGCCTTCAGTCGTGGGTGTGGACTGACAGCTCAGCTAGAAAATGGAAGGGTATCCAGAGGAACCTGGCCCTCCAGGAGCTCTCAAGCCTGGTAATTTAGCTACCTTCTTATAGGGTACAGGAGAGGATCCTTAGACCAGGCTCCAGAGCCCTAGAGATGAATCCTCTTTCCTCATCCATACTCCACGTTAGTCCAAACCAGTAGCTTCTCTTAGATGTCTGACTCTGAAGGCCCTGCCAGGAAATTTACATAATTCATGGAAAGGACTCCCTAACTTGGAGAGCACTCCTCTTAAGCCTTCAGTTTACCTTCAAATTTTCACAAGTCAGTTGGGGAAAGCCCAGGGGACGCCAGCATGGCCAATAGAAGCTAACACAGTCAGTCTTCTATCTTCTTGGGGAGGTCAAGGCAGGGAGCCAGAGGTGAACTGCTTAGCCTGGGCTTTGCTCTGTCCTCAGGATGTCACAAGCCTTTAGGGTACCACCAGGGCCCTCCATGCACTGCTTCGGCTGTCACAGTCCACAGCACCTATAGCCTCTGTCCAAGTCAGGAAATGCACCCTCTTATATTAGCTCCTGCATTTTTGAGATTCCAAATTTCTCAGCAATTCTAACTAGTCATGACTTGAAGCTTTATCAGCCACAGGAAGTTCTTGTTGACTTGTACAGACAAAAGTGTCACCTTCTGACTCCCAAGGTGCCTTTAGACACAGGCATGGGAACATGGGAAGGGTTCTGAAGTTCTTTCTTGTAACTTTGATTTTGCTTTTGGATTCATTCGAAGACTCCTCAGCTCAGTTTTGCCATTTGTTTTTAAATGACCAGTTTGAGTCCCACAGAAGATCTTTCATCCAGAGAAAGAGAAAATAAGTGAGAAAGTATGAAAGAAAGAAGCAAGGAGAGGAGAGGAAGGGAGGGAGGGAGGAGGGAGGGAGGGAAAGAGGGAGAAAATGAAGGAAATCTTACTTAAAACAAAGAAATGATGAAGCCCCATAGTGCTTGTTTGCAGAAACTGAGCCAGCTTTCCCTGTAGCTTCCTGCAGTGTGGACTTGATTGGAAAAGGACCAGAGACTGGCTGGTACTGAGAAAGGTCAATGGAGGCCTTACAAGGTCAGAGACTTGTTAGGAGCAGCTCAGGCACATTACTGCTAGTTCTAGGTCACCCTCCGGGAGGCTCACACTATCCGTTGTCTGAACTGAGATAACCTTGCTTTGTTTTTGTTTTCACAACACACAGGTTCCACTGAGGAAAGACGAGTGCAGCAGAAGGCCTTAGGCAAACTTAAGCCTAATGTATCAATCGACCCAACGTCTGCCAGAGGTCTGGCAGGGGAGGAAAGGGAGCCCAGCATTTCCGGGAAGTTCAAGGTCACTGGTGTGCTGGCGGTGGGCAAAGAAGTCAGTCTGGCCCTGATACTCAAAAACCTGACTACTGATAGGAAGACAGTGACAGTGAACATGACAGCCTGGACCATCGTCTACAACGGCACCCTTGTCCACGAAGTGTGGAAGGACTCTGCCACAATCGCCTTGGATCCCGAGGAAGGTAACTCATCCTGGAGTTGGTGGGACCTAGTAAACCCAAGGTCACTGAGAGGTTCCTGCTGGGCTTTGGGTGAGTCAGCTGACCATGGGAAGAGTAGTGAGCAACTTCCATGGCTAAGCCTTCGTTCTAATGCTCTGGAAGTTGCTATGCTGTGAGCAAGACCAGTGATTGTGGTGCTAACTGCACATTTATTACGCCACCCTAGCAAAGGAAGAAGGGAAGGAAGAAAGGAAGTTCATAACCACAGCACACTGTCCCATACGGTTTGTGGTACCCTGTGTAACCTCATCTGACCTTCTAAATGGGCGGACTTCAAGACCTGTGTTACAGAGGCTGTCATAGGCTTTAGAGACTTGTGACTTGCTTGTGTCATAGTAATTATGGGCCAATGCTGAAGTCTTGGTCCTTGGTTTCCTGATGTTAAACCCAATGTCACCTCCTGTTTGCTGAGTTTATCATTGCTACCCTGCTTCCGTCTCTCAGTCCTACTGTAGATTTGGCCTTGGGTGGTCTATCTGCAATAGATTCCAGGCTCTTAAATCCATGCTGTGTATTACCTGTAGCTCCCAAGGTCTGAGCGCAGCTTCTGGACTCCTGATGACAGTGACAGGTTTTCTTGGAGATCTAAGCATTTGGGAGGTTCGCTATTGCTTCAGGGCAGGACAGATGGGATGGGAACAAGGTGGAGCAGAGGGAGGTTGATTCTGCGGGATTAGAACACAGGTGTGCCCACATTGGCAAAATCCTTGAGCTGTTGTGAAAAGTTTAGAATGACAAAGCAGATTAACAAGGGTGGGGTGGCTATTTGCTTCACATCAAGAATTAATAGAAACCGATTAATTATACAGACTGTCTTGAAAGAATTCCAAGAGAAATTGAGCTATGTCACCTCCACTGAAAGGCAGCATTCCTTCCCAGGTTTTCTTCCAGCAGAGATTTCAATATCAGAAGACACTGTGGCTATTATTTACCTCTGACACTAAAAAAGGGAGCCTTTTGTTTTTATAGGGGGAGACCTAGGGATAAAACTCAGGGTCTCCTGAATGCTAGGCAAAATCTCTACCAAAAATATATCTCTACTCCAAGAAGACCTGTTGCTGTAAGCCAGAAATATTCCATATAAAGGAAAAATATTTTAATCCTCTGTAAAAGACAGCAAATGAAATGGGAAGCAGGGAAGGGAGGAGGAGGTGAAGTGGTCCCAGCATCCTGATGCTCTGGTACTTTCTGGATAAGCCTGGGTAAGCCTTCTTCCCTTTTTGAGCCTCAGAGTTTGACCACTGAGAAGGTTGGATCAACTGATCCAAGGATGCATCTCCATCTCTAGCCATGTTCCTCCATAGTACAAGCAGAAGGGGGTCACTTCTAGGTACACCCCACCCCACCCCCCAGGTCACCAAGAGCAGCACCAAAACCATCTGAAGAAGGAGAAATCCCCATGATTGGCAGTGTTGGGAGTGTGGGGTGAAAGTGTAACTCACTGATAGGGTGTGAGTTTAGCATGCACAAGGCCTTGGATCCTGTCCTCAGCACCATGGAGAGAGTCTTTGAGGCCTAGAGAGAAGTCGGGGGAGAAAAGTCCATCGAGGAAAAATCCACAAGTCAAAGTGTAGTGGAAACAGACCTGATTTTTATGCAGAATGATAAGAAAGTTTGGAGTGATTGTTTTCAAGGAAGAGGTACCTTTCTCACAGTTGGGGCAGGAACAAGTAGAGGGTCCAAAATGGATCCCTAAGGCATCAAGGAACCATGAAAAGATTTTTGTTGTGAAGCACTTGAGTGACATGATTTAGAAAACATTGTATGATCTTTAAAGCTTGGGCTTCCTAGTGCGTGGACAGCTCAGAAGAGGGAGAGCCCAGAGCGAGCAAGGAAGCCGAGGACACTGTCACGCTCGAGTCCCAGCCTATTAGATGGCTGGAGAGTTGAAACAGCTTTTGGCCAATGCCTTGGCCTCCATCCTGGTCCTCACGGGGCCGGCATTGGGCAATAGGCTAGCATCCTTGTTCTCCCCCCAACCCCACCCCTTAGAAGGAAACACTCTCTGACGTTTCCTGTTTCCCAGGCCCGGGAGGGGCAGCTGTTCTTCAGCCCTTGAAGTCCCTTTCTTTGGAGTCTGTTGGCTTACACCCTGGCACCAGCTCAGTCCTATTCTGGAACACGCACATGTCACGTGTGCACACACATACACACACACACACACACACACACACACACCACACACACCACAAGACCACAAGATCTGAGGAGTGAACACTTTGAAAGCAAATAGGCTACGTAGAGACCCTCCTGCCAGCTCACCCCACCACAGCTCAGCTGTAAGGATGACCTCAGAGCTCATCCTCACCCTCATTCTCCACTCTCCTTTCAGAAATACAGCATCCTGTGAAGATTGCATACTCCCAGTATGAGAAATACCTGAAAGCCGACAACATGATCCGGACCACAGCCGTATGCAAGGTGACGGATGAGGCTGAGGTGGTGGTGGAAAGGGATGTCATCCTAGACAACCCCACCCTGACTCTGGAGGTAAGGGGATGGGGAAGGGTGCCTCCCCCAGACAGCCCTGTTCTAGGAACACCACTAGACACCAGAAGTTGAGCAGAAAAGGCTGGGTTTCCTTAGGAGTATACACAAAGCCTCATGTGGATCAGGCCACCCTTTACCTGTATAAAGTGTTTGTCTCTTCCTGTACAGTCCTCACTGACAGCTTCCCAAGGGCCCATCTTATAGGATCCAGGTAATTGTGTCAGCCCTGGTCCCACCTCTTCTAAGTTGCCCAAAGCACCTAGGGTTCCTGGTGTCAAGACAAAGGATTCAGGATGTCACTCTGATGCAGGTCCCCATCTCCCTGTGCAGCCAACCTTTGTGCTTTGTTTGGTCCAGCTATGCTTCAGGATGGTAGTGGTCCCACCTCAGGGGCTAGACAGTCATTGTGGGGCAATAGCTAAAGTTGACCCTTGCACCTAAAGAGACTTGGCCTTCTGTCTGAGCTCCAGTATTTATCAGCGTGGAAAGTGAGCGAGTTCTGGAATGCTGGCTAAGTGTCCTTTTCCAACTCTGTCTGTGGGAGGAAAAGACACTTCCCTGGCAGGGTGTCACTTCCTCCGGGTAGCCTCTCTTGACAGGTCTTCACAGTCAGGCCTGAACACCAATGGCACACCCTCAGAACACTAAACATTTAGTCCCAGCTAAAAGCATACCTCTGTATGGCAATTGGTTCCCTTGCCTGATTGTCAATCCAGAAGAGCAGGTGTGACTGCTGTTCTGGGGTCATCTTACCACATAAACGTCTTAAAGCCAAAGCAGCACCCTCCATGGGTCACAACAGAGCTGGTGGCCTGCCATTGCTCCCTTGCCAGAGGGAAGTTGTTGTCAGTCTCTCCATGGCCCCCACATGGTGCAACCTCTCCTTTTTCACAAAGCATTTCCAAGAAGCTCTCCCTGTCCATCTGCTGTTATGATGGACAGCTGAGTGTTGTCTCCAATGCCCTAAACAGAGAAACAATGCTGGGCAGTGACCAGCTCAGCTATAAAAACATTTTGTCCCAAAATGATGAGCATTTAAATTAAGTTAGCTTTCTTCATTTTATTCCCTAATCCTCAAACATCCTTATAGTCATCTTTTATTCATATATTATATTCAATTTTGCTTGGCATTTTTTAGATTTCCATATGCTGTCTAATTTATCTTTAAAGATACCTAAAACATCTTTGTCACTGCATACAGTCAAGAAGTAGGCCGTACTGAATTTCCTTGGGTCTTTTTATAAGATACAGACATTTTTTTTCTTCTCTCTGGCCATCCTTTCTTTTGTTGAGCTTCCAGAGAGCAGGGACATGTGTGGTTCACTCAGAAAAGTGTCAGAGTTTTAAACTCAGAAATCTATTCTATAAAAAGATAATATCCTGAGTAAAATTCTGTTCTCTTATCTGACGCTGATTGCTAGTTAACAGGGGTTAACATGGGGACCTTAAACCATGGGGTAAGAAAGAAAATCTAAATATTTTTCCAAAGGGATGAGAACCTTCAGATTCATAGCTAGTGTTCCATGTCCAGTCTACTGGATGAATTTATAGACCCAGGTTAACACATAGCCATAAAGATAGAGAAGCAGATAATGGAAAATATAAATGAGCATGTTTATAGACTTGGTTAATTAACAACAATAAAGATAAATAAATATACAAATTTATTATCAATAAGAAGAATAAGTACTAGGTATGTAGCATTGTCATACCAATAGCATAAAACTATGCTTTTCTCTTCCATTTTGAGTTCCAAGAGAGAAATTACAGTAATCTTGATGTTTAATGTTTTAATTATTCATGTTACATGTTACAATGTCTGTCCAAAAAGTAGCCTAGACTTTGGGACCAGGAATGCCCTTCTTTTCCCCAGTATATGAGTCTCTTGAGTTGTCAAATCAGTCTGAACTTGGTCTTTGATGCTGTACAATGGCAGCCACACACACTAATGGCAAGGAAAACAGAACAAAACACAAAGTCACAAACTCAGCAATCTCCAGTGGTCCTCAAAGGAAGAAAAGAGAGAAGTCTGCCAGTCACACAATTTCAACATCTATTTCCAAAACACTCTCTTCCTTTTGCCATGACGTCATTTGTTCCTAGCTAGAAGGGGAGAGATAAGTAATTACCCCTCTTTGCCAGCTATGTCTGCCCAGATTCAAGGCTGATGCTTATCAGATAAATGACAGCCTCCACCTTTGGGGGTGAATAAGCAGTTTGCATTGCTTATATGACCCCAAAGCATGCCATCATTCCCTGTGACTCCAGCCTGGTCAGTGCTGGAGCCCTGCCAAGACCACAGTGTGACACACCGGAATTGTCTGGACTCCCAAAACTGAGAAGGAAATTGGCAGCCTGCGTGTCAACACAGAAAAATGGCCTCTTTACTTCAATTTTTATGATCAAGTGCAGAAGGGACCATGGCTGTGAGCCTGTATCTGAGCCACCTCAGGGGTCTGCAGTCTATCCTCAGTACCTGTGGCATTTCCCAGGAATGGCTTTAAGGATTAACAAAAGAAACAACCAACAAGAGATTGGAGAGATGGCAGTTAAAAGTACAAACTGTTCTTAGCCATGTTTGGTTCCTAGCACCATGTCAGGTGGCTCACATGGCTTTTAACTCCAGCTCCAGGGATTGGAGGGTCCTTTTCTAGCCTCCTGAAAAGACACACACACACACACACACACAAGAAAAGTAGCTGGCAGGGTGGCAGGGGGTTGTGTTCAGAAGCAGGAGCTACCCATTCAGAATGAACTGAGCTGAGATCGTAAGCTTGTCTTGTTAGGTTTCCAGTCACAGAGGGCAGCACAGCTCTTCTTCTGAATGCTTCCCATACTTAGTGGAGGGGTGACAGTGATGTCATGGTGCCCCATATGGAGGTGTGGAGACCACCTGACACTTGGGGCCAAATGAAATGGCCTTCCCTGCTATATCCTAGGCTCTATTTTTCTCTCAGCCCATCACTGCACTCGGGCCTCACAGGGTAACAAGCAGGGGCCACACATCCTGACTCTTGGACCCTCCCTACAGGTGATGGAGCAGGCTCAGGTACGGAAACCTCTGAATGTGCAAATGTTTTTCTCCAACCCCCTGGATGAGCCAGTGAAGAACTGTGTGCTGATGGTGGAGGGCAGTGGCCTGCTGCGTGGCAACCTCAAAATCGAGTGAGTCCCAGACCTAAGTAGCCTTATGGGTATAGCCAAGAATGGGACAGGAGGGCCTGCTCTGAGCCTTTAGATAGAACAGGCAGAGCATACTCTGGAATCAAATCTTTATTCTTTGTGTAGCTTGGTACCCAAGAATCTGCATTTGCATTTGGTTTGGAGGTCAGCAGACTTGAAGTCCTAATTGCCAGCGCTAAAATCTGGTCTTTATGTATTAGCATATCCACAACTGGATGTCGTAGAACTGAAGGGAGCGGGTCACCAGAGGGGCAGCTGGAGGGAGATGAAGAAGCAGTAGCTTTGTCTGACATCACTGGAACAGAACTTGGGGTCCTCTATTGCCCATGCAGCCTGAGCCCTCTGGGCGTCACATCAACACTAATCTGTGTCCTTCCCCACCAGTGTGCCATCTCTGCGCCCCAAGGAGAAGTCACGGATCCGATTTGAAATTCTTCCCACCCGGAGCGGCGTCAAACAACTAGTTGCTGACTTTTCCTGCGACAGATTCCCTGCGATCAAGGCCATGTTGTCCATTGAGGTGTCCGAGTAAGGGACCCAGAGGCACTTCCACAAACTTGGGTGACACAGACCAGACAGGGCCTCTTGGGGAGTGAAATTGCCCCTATGCTGTCCAGCTTGAGAAGTATTCTGTGTCCCCACGGCTGCCAGACATGGACTTCTAGCAAGCCCCTACCCAACCCCTTCACCTCAAGCTAGGCCAGGTCCACCCTGGTCTAGGACTTGAACATTTTTGCACATTTCCTCATTGCTTCCCTCGGAGTATACCTGTTCTGTGAACCCTTGACCCTGCTAAATCTCTCACACCCATCAATGCTGCGGACAGAGCAGCATCTACCCTAGGAACTCAACACATATTGGGAAGAAGCCAGCCTGGACTGTTCGCTGATCCCCAGCCTGCAGTTGGGATATCTGTTCCTCCCTTAAACTCCATGGAAGGCAGGGGATAGTAAGTCACATACCACGGCACTCACATCCTTTCAGTCAAAATAAATGTTAAACAAGTATAATCATACATCGCCAATTCCATCAGACTGCTTTGCCTTAGGTAGTGAAGGAGGGTGCTGGGGCCTCTTCATGTGGATAAAGTGGCCTTGTCTGCTGTGTATCAGTGTCTATAGAGAATGTGTTTATCCTTTGTGGCTTCAGGGGCAAAACCTGGGCAACACTGCAAGCCAATTCAAACTTGCTAATATAATGTCCAAATCATATGAGGTTGCCTTGGAAGAGAGCTGCTTATCATGGCAGGCTCTGACCACTGCATGTGCTTAGAAAACGCCTTTAGGGCCTTTGCACATGTGTCAGAGAGAGAAAGCACTCCAAAGAAAGTATTTTCAGAAAACTTAGAGTAGAGTAGGCTCTGCTCACTCTGGGCTCTTCTCTATCAGTCTGTTTCCTGTTGCTCTAACAAAATGCTCGACACCGGACAATATCCAAGATAGAGGGTTATTCTTCTCATAGTTTGGAAGGCTAAAAGTCCAAATAGCACAGTAATGGCTCTGGAAGGGACTTTGTGGCAGACAACACAAAGTAAAAGAGATGGCAAAAAGAAAAAGCCAGAGAGTGGGACAAGGCCAGTCCCTGCGTGTTGTAAGAATTCACTCTCATAACTCGGGGTCTCCTAAGAGCTGGTTATCCTTCCTAAACACAGCACCCCTAATGGCTGCCCTATAGCCCTTCCCCAAAGCCCTCCATCACCTCTTAGCATAGCCACACTGAGGACTCAGCTTCTGGTCCATGAGCCTCCAGTAAAAATGCAAATTGCATCAGAACTACAGCAACCCCCTGGGCTAACCTGAAGTTAGGAGTTGGTTGTCAACAAGCCAGATGGCTGATTTATACAAACCCTTATACAAACTCAGATTACTCCTCAGCATTTGCCCATTGAAATGAACCCCAGCAACTAACATATAACTCCATTCTCAGCTCTTGGAGTTGTGATGGGGATCATGAGTTGAAGGCCAGTCTGGGCTCTATAGTGAGATCCTATCTCAAACAACAAATATAATCTCAAGAAAACTCCATAGCTTTCCCATCATTGTTCTGGCTAATCCCATTCAGACCATTCTGTTTTATTTTTCCATTCTAAACAGAAACTGCCACTTCACATCTGGTTCGCAGCCCACTCCCTTACACTCAGCTTGGGCCTCCCTGGGCTTGCAAAGAAGAAACCGTCCTTGTCTTCCTCTCTTTCTTCCTGCTGTTTGATTCTCCCAGGAGAGTTATAGCAGGGAGGAAGTCACAAGGAGAATGACAAAAGCCCACTTTCACTGGCACTGATGCCACATGGCCATGAACCCCTTTGTGAGCTGGTGTTGGAGTGCAGGCTTTGTCTGCACCGTGCTCCCTCACATAGGCAGTGTGGCTTTGGTCTAAGAGGTGCATCTGCTGTCTCTAACTTCCCTTAAAAAGTACCGAGGCATGTTTCTGATGGCTTCTGCTCAGGTCCACTGGCCCAGAGGTTCCTGTCCCCCTGCCCCACCAGTGAGTAAGTGTCAACAAGCATGCTGTGCTCAGCCACACTGTCCTGTTTCCCTTGGTCAAGCTGTTCCCACACACTGATCCCCTCCGGGTTGGGAGGAGCAACAGAATCTGCATCCACACTTACTCCCCAAGCCAAACTTTCCCCTGGACTCCCACCTGACCAGGATGGCCAAGGGCAGCTGAGGCCTGAGTTCCTGCTGCAGAGCAGGTCCCGGCTGTGAAGGACAGGTTTGTGTCTACTTGCAAATCTCACCACTCTGTTTCTTTTTCTGCCCATGACTCCTGGGGCCTGCCCTTCACCTTGAGTTAGGACGGGGACATTCATTCTGCCTCAGAGACTGGGCCTCAGCCCCAGTGAAGGTTCATTACCGCCCACCCATAGGAGGCTTGTCTAGACTGATTTCTCAAGTGCCAGGTGTTCTGTGCTTTCCAATTACCCACTTTAAGCCAGACTCTGTACTGTACAGAGGTCAGAGACATCAAAACAGCACCAGTACGATAATTGGATTCCCATCCTTAAGGAGATTCTTTAAAAAAAAGAAAAATCTATGCCAGGTGTCTATCTAACTCAGGCACAGGTGTCTTAAGAATAAATCTAATAAATTATTTGGGTTCTGAACAATTTTAGGAACAAGATATGGCTGGAGAGATGATTGTGTGGCCAAGGTGAATGACATGACTGCTCTTCTACCTGGGTTTGATTTCCAGACACCATATGGCAGCTCACAAACTCCAGCAACGACATTTCCAGGGGATCCAACGCCCTCTTCTGGCTTCCACAGGCACCAGGCACACATGTGGCCCACAGAAAGACACGAAGCAAAACATTCATACACATAAGATAAAAAGTTTAAAGAAAACAGCATGACAATTGACATTTGAAATTATGCATTTTTATGTCTGCTCATGTCCCACTGGCTAGAACTTAGTAACATTGTCCCAGTTAACTAGTAGGTCAGCTGGTAAGTATGGCCATTAACTAGATGGAATTTCACTAAGCTAATACTTATAGTTTCTAGCACTATAGCAAAAAAAAGGTACCCACTAGCTTCCATGACTCTATCCTCCAACACATGGGCAAGGACATGCAGAAACCCGAGAGTAGGGGAGATCACCAAAAGGAAATGGAATCCCTCATATCTAATTGTTTTTCCAAATTATCAACCAGGCAAGTACCTGTCTCCTCACCCCGCAAGGGCCAGAGAGGAGGTCCAAACTCGCATGGGAGGAATTGTCCTTTGTAAAGAAGAGGCCTTTCCCCAGGACACACACTGCTTCCTTAATCCCCTCTGTTCTTTCCACCATACAAGGCCATAGTTATTATCTCAACACACTGTGTCCTATCTGTAGTGTTCTTGAGATACCCTGTGTTCCCCTTGTACAACATTGTTTGATTAGCTCCATGCTGGCTTTGTCCCATTGTATGATAATTTCTCCTGACTCTGTCCCATTTCCCCCTGAAAATAATATATTAGATGCTACACTTCTTAATAAGCTTGCTTGGCATAAGACATAGCTTATGCAAGACTTCCTGGTCCCAAACTTTTTATCTTCTCTATCTTCTAGCCTCTTTATCTTCCACCTCCTGGTCCTCTTTTTCAGGACCCTGTCACTAAAGAACCATCTGTTGGTCCAGGTCATTTGTTGCCAATCTATAACACATTATCTTTCTTTCTAAAGAAGTTTTAATATTTGAACACATGCAGACACATTAAAGTTTTTCATGCAGAATGTTAACAACATTAAAACAGATTAACTATGTGAAATATTAGAAGATTTGCTGTTGTCTTAAAGAATTGCATTTCCTCACTTCTCCCAGAGGAGATATTGGAGTGTATTCTATATTTTATAGTCCTTAGAAATAGGAGCATGACACCTCCTAGTGGAAGAGAACTATATACATCTGTAAATCTGATGACCTGTGCTTCAGCTTGAATTCTGCGGAGGGTATAACTCTAAAGAATTTGGGTATTTTTTTTAAATGTGACAGTGGCACACTTGATCCTGTAGGATGTGACCTTCTGGTAAATTACCAGTCCAAGACTTCAGTGAATGATCATGGTAAATGAGTCCCTGCTTACAGTCAGATTCTAAGGCTTCAGCAGCGATGCTTTGTGCTTTCTGTGAGATGGTGGTCATGACAACTGAAAATCTGCCTAGGAGAAAGGTAGGAAATAGACGACACAGTGAGAACTTATAAACACAAACTCCAAATACAGATTAGCACTGGGAATAGGCGGGAACGGGGTGTGATGGTTACACGTCACTAACTTGACAGTATTTAGGAGCACTGAGGAGACACACCACATCTCTGAGCATGTCTCTGAAAGGCTTTCCAGAGAAGTTTAACTGAAGGGTCAAGATTCACCTGGAGTTCAGGCAGCAACATGCCATGGGCTGCAATCTCCAACTAAAGGAAAGGAGGTCCTTCCAGAGCACATCACACACCTCTGTAGAGAGATGATATGTTCCTGATGGTGGACACACGGGACCAAATGTCCCACATTCCTGCCCTCACAGCCAGAACTGACCTACTGCCTTTTCTTCTCCTCCCAGTCATGATAGACTGGGCCCTCAAACCCTAAGCTAAAATAAACTGCTCCTTCTTAAGATGCTTTAGTAACACAACAAGAACAGTAACTGATTTTTAGTGGAAATGCAGCCCTACAAAGAAATGTGGACAGCAGAGGCCTGGCCTATGATGCTTCAGGATAGAGCAAGGACTCTCTCGGAAACTGGCTAGGGACTTTCCATGCTACATTTTCACAAAGGATCTGCCTACGTTCTGCCCATGTCTGGAAAATCTGAGTGAGAATAAATTGAAAAGCAATAAGCCAAGTTGTCTGTGGAGGAAATTGCATGATGCAGGCTGTGAAATGGTTGTTGCTTATTTCTCTTAGATCTGTGTTGAGGGAGCACAGATAAGTGGGAAATACACATTTTGGTGAGAAAAAGAGTCTGAGTTTAAGGCTGCAGACATGTAGGACAGAGAAAGCAACCATAATTGTTAAGGAGATGAATACCATTAAAAAGAATCCTTAACCCTTCCTCCAGCCTGAGTATATTGTAGCTGAAGAGTTAAAGGATCCCAGGCACTGCCCCCAACATACACATTTCACCACCACCCCACATCCACCCCTGCTGGAGAGGTCAGAGGACTTGGCACTCTTTGCCCCAAGAAACACTCCCGCCACCCTGTGTGAAGTCCAGCTGAGAAAACCAGAGGATGTGGCTCCTTCATCACACCTAGCATACAGTTCTACCCCACTGTTCATCCTGGCTGATGAGGCTAGAGGACTGAGCCTGTCCCTATGGTATGCTTTGGCACACAACATGCTCCAGTTGATGCGGTGGGAATAGTGAGACTCCTTCCCCCTTCTCCCTGGTGCACACCAGTACAGCACCAGGTACATCCAAGCTGGTGAGATTTGAGAATGTGAGATTCCCTTTGCTCCTAGTACACCCCAATGGGGCAAATCAGAGGACATGACACTTACCTGTCCCCAGGGCACACTCTCTGTGCTCTATGTACCCCAGGCTCATGAACTCAGAGGACCCATGACATCATCCCACCAGGCATGCACACACTCCCCCATCACCCTGAGAGCACTCTGGTTTGTGAGGTTAGAGGCTGTATGGAACACCTCCTTCTAACCCACAGAAAGAGATCAGAAGTGATTCTCCTCCCACCCTTGACCATGGTGGCCATGGTTGCCTCAGCTACCCCTTTAACAGGAACTGAACCAAGATCTGTCAAGCCAGGGAAACATCAAGTACCAGGATGAACACTCATTCTACACTGGCGTGCCAGAAAATCTCAACCAGCAAACTAATGCACTGAGACAGGCAAGTCTCAATGAAGAGCACAAGTCACATGAAAGGCAGCCAAGACAAGATGTCCCCTGAAAACAATTTTCTCTAAGCCCATAGTAATGCCCCCTAATAGAGTGATTTAGATGAAATTCCAGATGAAGAATTTGAAAGAACCAATACAAACATGCCCAAAGAATTCAAAAAGAACATGAATAAACTTGTGGGTGATTTGAAAATGATATGAATAATCTCCTGAAGGGAATCTAGAGAACGTAAACAGCTGAATTAAATAAGGGAATCAATTTGGTATGTGAAAGTAAGAAGTCAACAGAAACAGAAACACTGAAGAAAAGCCAACCTCATATGAAACCAGGAAGGAGATTCTCTAAGTCAGGGAAGCAGCTCAGTAGGAGAAACTGAGGCAAAAGACCAAGGCCCAGAGACAGGGAGGAGAAAATAGAGAGTGCAGTCAAACTCAACGGCAAATATTTTTAAAGTATGAAGGGAATATGTAAGATCTTTGCAACAGCATGAAAAGGCCATATCTGCAATTTATAGGCAAAGGAGAAAAATTTGATGGTAAAGTCAATAAAAGTATTTTTAAGAAACTCTTAGAAAAAAAATCTCAGATATGTGGAAAGAAATGTCCATCTGGGTACGAGAAAATCAAATAGAGTCCCCCCCCAAAAAAATGTCTCCAGGTAGTATTAGAGTTTTAAAAGGGAAAGAAAGAGATATAAATATTCAGAGCAAAGGGAAATATATTAAGGCATCAAGAGATGAGGTAAGTCATATACATGGACAGACTCAGAAAAATAAAAGCAAATTTTTCAGTGGAAACTAGAAAAACAAGTTGGGCTTAGAAAGTTGGGCGTCAGGTTCTGAAGGACAAGAGCTGCAAACCCCGTCACTGTGTCAAGCAACACTGTCACAGCTGAAAAGAAAGAAAAACTTTACATGACAAAAGCGGATCATAGCAATCCTTGACCACCTGCACTCTGGAGGATGCTGGGATGAATAACAGGAGGAAGAGAGTGATAAACTCATCCAAGAGGCTACAAGAAAAGATAGAAAGATGGCTGGACAGATACTAAACAAATAAGTACTAAGACAATACTACACACTATAAAATAAAAATAAAGGAATTGGCACACCTTTCAGTAATAACCCTGAATACTGAATGAACTCAGCTCTTTATTCAAAAGATACAAAACTAGCAGATTAGATCAGAAAACAGAATCCCTGGGCTGGTAAAATGGTCCAGGGTAAAGTCACTTGCCGCCAAGCCTGGCGATGTAAGTTCAATTCCCAAGACTCCCATGATGAAGAAAAAAACTGACCCCCACACATTGCCTTCTGACCTCCATCCATGCACTATGGTGTATGTATACACACACACACACACACACACACACACACACACACACGCTCTCTCTCTCTCTCTAAAGAAGTAAACAAATAAAATGTAATTTAAAAAGAAAACAGGATCCTTATAATTACTGGCTTTAAAGAAACACATTTCATCATCAAAGATAAGCACATGTTGCCCACAAGACTGGCTAGCATGCATAGTGACTACAAGTGCTATATGCACTTCAGGAGAAAATTCATCATCAGTCTTATGTAATCATGGTCCATATGTGCTAAAACATTGTATAGTAGTACAATAGTGGCATGACTGTTTCAGGAAAAACAAACCACTTTTTGATTGGATCTGAAGTGCACTCCATAGGTGGGAAATCATGCCTGATAAGGTAAACCAACTCAAAATTCTATGGATGCATTGCACTTCGTTGCCTTCCGGAACCTAAAGTCAAGACCCTATTGCTGGAGACACCACACACTTTGGATACAGGACTTAGAGCTTGAACTGACCCAGACGCCTCTTCCCTGAGGATTAGCTGCTACAGTATTGCAAAGTGCTATGCACAATACCAAGGAGAAATGTAATCAATAATTCTACCTAGCTGCAAAGCCTATGAGCCACAATAAAAACCAGCCAAGAAAGATATCCCCAATAGTGTGATGGTGGCACCTTTACCTTGAAGGTAACCAACATATGTCTAATAGGACTAGACACCTACTCAACAGGGGGAATTCATGCCTGGCATTGCAAACCTAGCCATCTAGCCACGGCTAGAGAAGTCATAGACCCAAAAGGAGCACCTACTGCTGCCATTTTCCAAACCAATGTAGTTTCTAACTCTGTTCTAGAGAGACACAGAGATAAATATAGCTGTCACCTCTTATCAAAGAAGCCTCTTCTTTTGGTTTTTAAGCTTGAGGACGTTTAATTAGAATTTAAAAGAAACAAACAAGCCAAGGTAAGCAAGCTACCTGTCTCAATAGCTACCTGAAGGAGAATGGGGGAGAGAAGAGGAAAGGCCATTGGAGGCAGCATGGGAGTCAGACACACTACAGCCGAGCACTCATATGGTGGGGAAGAAAGCATTAGAAAAAGAGTAAGAAAGTCTGAAATATTGAAGAAGCCCAAGGGTTAGGGAAAACAGATGTCATGTGGAAATAGAAAAGGAAAAGTTATACTTTTCTGAGTAGTTCCAGCAAGTCAGCAGACTTCCAAAGCAGCATGGTCAAGCTCTGTGAGACTGTGCTAGAGAATGAGAATTTAGGAAAGAGAAGTCATGTTATCTCATTGGAGGAACGTTATTGCCTATCTCTTTAGCATAGCTTAAGATGGGCTCACCTGTCTAGGAGTGGCCTCCTGGCCAGGTGAATGACCTGGTTTAAGTGGGACATTCTGTTTCCACCCAGGCCAAAGAGTCTGTTCTCTTAACCAGGGTTCTTCTTTCTCTTAATGGGCTTTTATTGCTTCTTTAACATCCCCCTTCCTCAGGGGTAACCCTAAAATCAGAAACCAGATTGGGTCTCAGAACCCCTAAACACCAAAGAAATTTCTTTTTGCAGCAAAGACCATCACAGAAATCCACAACTGGTCAAATCCAGAGAATAAGGAGTTTGGGGGTACCCACCTTCAACTGGAACATCTACAATACAACCCTACACCTAAAGTTCAGGGAACGCTGTATAAGACAGAACAAAAGATTGTAAGAACCAGAGGGCCAGAGGGCCGTCTGCTAAATAATGTCTTCTAGACAGGATAGAAATTATGCATTCACAAAATGTCAAAATGATTACTTAAAAAAGAGCTGCATAATCATATCAGTTGACAAGTCAACACGGATGAGGAAATTTCCCAAGTCCTTCCCCCTAGATTAAGAGCTACAGGCTATCAATAATTGATAAGAGGAGGGATAATCAGTTTCCTTCAGCCCCAAGATAGGTTATCCAACACCAGGTGGTCTGCTCTAAACACATGTGCACATGAGCAACACTAAAGGGACTCAGTAGACTCTGTGTGTGTGTGTGTGTGTGTGTGTGTGTGTGTATGTGTGTGTATGTGTGTATGTGTGTGTGTATGTGTGTGTATGTGTGTGTGTATGTGTGTGTGTATGTGTGTGTGTATGTGTGTGTATGTGTGTGTGTATGTGTATGTGTGAGTGTGTGTGTGTGAGTGTGTGTGTGTGTAAAACAGTAATATTTACCGAAGAAGAGGCTGTGAATTTGCAAGGGAGTCAGGGGAATAGAAGGACTTGGAAAAGTCTTGTTACTTTTCTAATCCTGAGACAAACATTATGACTAAGGCGAGTTATAAAATAAAGCATTTAATTGGGTTTACAGTTTCAGCGGTTAGAGTCTGTGGTGGTTTGAAATGCCCCCATAAACCATGGGGAGCAGCACCATTAGGAGTTGTGATCCTGTTGGGGTAGGTGTGGCATTGTTGGAGGAAGTGTGTCTCAAAATCAAGCCAGGCCTAGTAGCTCACTGCCTCTCCTGCTGCCTGCTGATCCAGATGTGGAACTCTCGGCTCCCTCTCCAGCACCACATCTGTCTGCACTCCACCATGATGATAACGGACTAAGCCTCTGAACTGTAAGCCAGCCTCAATTAAATGTTTTCTTTTATAAGAGCTTCTGTGGTCATGGTTTCTATTCACAGCAATCAAACCCTAACTGAGACAGAGTCCATGATGGTAGAACAAAGGTATAGTGGCAGGAACAGGAGCTCACATCTTGATGCCCAAGCAGGAGGCAGAGAAGCCCACTGGAAAAGGGGCAGTCTTTTGAAACCTCAGATACCAACTCCAACGACACCTCCTCCAACAAGACCACACCTCCTAGTCTTTTCCTAACAGTTCTACCAACTGAGGACCAAGTTTCCAAACACATGAGCCTATGGGGTTATTACTGTCCAAAGCACCACTTCCCACCCCCTGGGCCCCAAAGGCTTGTAATCATATCATCATGCAAAATGTATTCAGTTTAACTTCAAAAGTCCCCATAGTCTTCCAGTCTCAACACTGTTTAAAAGTCTATAAAGTTCAAAATCTCTTAACTGTAACACTCTGTAAATTACATACTTCCAACACAGAATATATATTACTGTTCCAAAAAGGAGAAATGAGGGCATAGTGAGGAAACACTGAACCAAAGCAAGACTAAAACCCTCGAGAGTAACTTCAAATATGTCAGTTTCCAAGGGCCTAGATGGCTCTACCCTTCCAGTCTTGTTCCTTTCTACATAATCTTCTTCACGGTCTTCTTACACAAACACACACACATACACACACACACACACACACACACACACACGAGAGAGAGAGAGAGAGAGAGAGAGAGAGAGAGAGACTCATACACAAATAAATAGGTAAATAAATATAAAACAAAAGAAAGAAAAATTACAAGAATTAGCAAATTTCTCTCAATAACATTCTTAGATGTTAATGGATCAGCTCATTAATAAAAAGGCACAGATTGCCGGAACATATTGATGAAAAAAAATTGGATCCAACTTTCTATTTTTACCAAGAAACATTACTGGTCTAGACACCCAGGGGCTAAGAGTCAAAGCATGTAAAACAATCTATCCAGCTAAAAGAAACAAAAAAAGAACAATCTTCTGTAGCTATTCTGATATCTGATAAGGTAGATTTCAAACAAAATTAGTCAAAAGATAAAGAGGGCTGCTACAATATCAATAAAAAGAACAATTCATCAAGAAAATGCTTTTAGGGACAGGGATGCTAAGGAGCGGGGACAGCCTCCTGTCATATTAACAATAGCCAGCAGAGGGAGAGCTAGGCCAGAAACACCCTGAGGAGTCTGACAAGCAGCTACATTCAACACCAGTGACTTTAATGGGCAGAGTGAGAAGCAGGCCATAAAAAAATGACTAAAAGCACATTGAAAACTTGCTTAAAATACACACTCTCTTCCAATATGGGGAGGGCTGGGCGTTGGTGTGGAAGTTAGATGGTAACAAGCACTCCAATTCTCTTGGTGTCCTGTCCCTAGTCCCAGTCACTGTTGCAGAAATAAGCTTTTACCTGTGTTTTAGATTCCCATTCTCTGTCTGCAACTTTAGCTAGAATGCCAAGGACACAGCACAGCACACATGATATGCAGTTGGAAGCACAGCCTTGTCAGATCCTGAAGGGCAGCTCACAGTGCCTTCTCCATGGCAACCAGAAGCACTTTCTGGGACTAGCTAACTCAGAGTCACACTCTAGAAAACCATCCTTAGTGATGCTTCTGTATACCTTTGCCTCCAGCTCTGCATTCACAGGATAAGGCAAAACAAGACAAAATCAGTCATAATTAGTACATGGCGACCTTGATATTCATTGTCAACCTGACAGAATCTAGGACCACCTTGGACATGGACCTCTGGGCACATTTGTGGGGGTTATCTTTGGTGGTGACATTCCCTGACTAGGTCTCAGACAATACGAGTGGAGAAAGGGAGGTGAGGAGCAGCATGTATTCACTGATTGCATTCTGCTTCTTGACTATAAATGCACTGTACCAGCTGTCTTCAGCTCCTATCGTGGTGACTTTCTGACAATAGTGATGGACTGTGTCATGTACCTGTGGGCCAAAATCAATTCTCTACCTTCAGTGCTAGGGCCGTTGGGACTTTTTCATTTCGGCTTTGGTTTGGGAGGTATTGTTTGTTTCTTTGGTTTTAGCTTTGGTTGGGGGTTTTTGCTTTGTTTTGCTGGTTTTTTGATACAGGGTTTCTCTGTGTAGTCCTAGTCCTGGCCATCCTGGAACTCACTCTATAGACCAGGCTGACCTCAAACTCACAGAGAACCCACTTGCCTCTGCCTCCCAAGTACTGGGACTAAAAGCATGTACCACCACTGCCTAGTTTGGGTTTTGCTTTTGATAAAGTCTTGATATGTAGCCCTAGTGGGCGTAGAACTCATTGTATAGACCAGGCCAGCCTGGAACTCATAAAAATTCATCTGACTCTGTTTCCCAAGTTCTGGGATTAAAGATGTGTACCGCCATGCCTGGCCTTTCATTTGCTTTTGCCTGGACATTTTAACACACACACACACACACACACACACAAACACACACATCCTAAAACAGAAGGTGTGGTGGTGGTCTGAATAGGGATGGCATCCATGGCTCATATATTTGAATGCTTGGTCCTTAGGGAGTAGAGCTACCAGACAGGGATTAGGTGGTGCAGCATTGTTGGAGTAGGTATGGTTTTGTTATAAGAAGTATGTCACTGGGAGTGGGCTTTGAGGTTTCAGGGGCCCAAGCCAGGCTTATTGATTCTCTCTTCATGCTGCTGCCTTAGGATCTGAGTGTAGAGCTATCATCTACCAGGTCTGCCTGTGTGCCACCATGCTTCCTGCCATGACAATAATGGACTAAACCTCTGAAACTGTGAGCAAGACAAGATTAAATGCTTTCTTTTACAAGTTTTCATGATCATGGTCTCTCTACATAGCAATAAAACACTGACTAAGACAGATGTGTCCATAGGACTGTATTGTCCTATCCCTTGCTTTATATATGTTTGAAATTTTCCACACTGAAGTATACACAGACATGAAAGCACACACTCTGAATATGAAAGTCAGTAATGAAGACTTCTATAAAGCAATGAAAACACTATCAAACTTCAACAGAATCAGATTCACAAAACTCTTAAAATTAACCAAAGTTAGAACAACTTGATAAAGAAACAAACAATATTGCTGAAAAGAACTGAATTTGTGGCTTTATTTCTTGATATATGTCTCTTCCCCATTCTCCATGAAAGCCTTAAACTCAGAAGTTTCAATGGTCACATCTGTAGTCAGCAGCCTGTAGCCACCAGAGGAGTCAGATTTTGGAGCATCAGAAAGTTCCCCCAGACATAACAACAGATACAGAAAAAAATCCAGAGAATCATTAAGTCATATTTTAAAAACCTGTACTCTACTAAATTGGAAAACCTAGAAAAAATTGACTTGTATAGGTACCACTTACCAAAATTAAATCAAGTCCAGATAAACAACTTAAATAGACCTATAACCTACAAGAAAATGGATGCAGTTATTAAAAGTCTTTCAAGACCCAGGGAGGGGATGGGGAGTTGTGGAGAAGAAAGAATGACCTGATGTGGTGGGAGGGGGAAGGGACCTTGAATAAGGATATACAAGGATAGAAAGTGTGACTTCTTTGTTAATAATAATAATAATAATAAAATCATAAAAAAAGTCTTTCAAAAAAAAAGAAAAGAAAAACCAGGGCCAGATGGTTTCAGTGCAGAATTCTACCAGATTTTCAAAGAAGAACAAATACCAATGCTCCTCAAACTGTTCCACACAATAAACACAGAAGGAATATTGCCAAACTTATTTTGTAAGGCTACAGCCACCCTAATACCCAAACCACACAAAGATCCAACAAAAAAGAAAATTACAGATAAATCTCCCTCATAAACATTGATGCAAAAATATTCAATAAAATACTGGCAAATGGAATTAAAGAGCATATCAAAAAAAATCATCCACCATGATCAAGTAGGCTTCATCCCTGAGATGCAGAGATGGTTCAACATATGAACAACTGTCAATATCATTAATCACATAAACAACATGAAAGAAAAAAAACACATGATTATCTCATTAGATGCTGGAAAAGTCCTTGAAAAAAAAATTAACACTCCTTCATGGTAAAAGTCCTAGAGAGACCAGGAATACAGGAAAAAATACCTAAACATAATGAAGGCAATATAAAGCAAGCCAACAGCCAACATCAAACTAAATTGAGAGAAACTCAAAGCAATCCCACTAAAATCAGAAATAAGACAAGGCTGTCTATTCTCTCCATATCTAGTCAATATAGTTCTTAAAGTTTTAGCTAGAGCAATAGGACAGCAAAATGAGATTAAGGAGATACAAACTGGAAAGGAAGAAGTCAAACTATCACTATTTTGTACATGATGTGATAGCATACATACATGACCCCAAAATTCTACCAGGAAACTCCTACAGTTAATAAACACCTTCAGCAATGTAGCAGGGTACAAGATTAACTCAAAAAAGCAATAACCCTCCTATACACAAATGAAAAAACCTAAAAAAGAAATCAGGGAAACATCACCTTTTACAATAGCTGCAAATAGCATTAAATATCTCAGGGTAAATCTAACTAAAGAAGTAAAAAACCTGTATGACAATAACTTCAAGTCATTAATGAAAGAAACTGAAGAAGATATCAGAAAATGGAAAGATATACAGATTCAATGCAATCCCCATCAAAATCCCAACACAATTCTTTGCAGACCTCAAAAGAACAATATTCAATATGATGTGGAATAACAAGAAACCAAGGATTTCCAAAAAAATTCTGTTTAATAATAGAACTTTAGGAGGCTTAATCATCTCTGATTTCAAACTCTATTATAGAGCTACAATAATAAAAATAGCTTGGTCCTGGCATAGAAACAGACTTCTGGATCAATGGAATCAAATTGAAGACCCTGACATTAATCCACACACCTATGAACATCTGATTTTTGACAAAGAGGCCAAAAATATACAATGGAAAAATATCATCTTCAACAAATGGTGCTGGCATAACTGGATGGTGGTATGTAGAAGAATACAAATAATTTTATATCTATCACACTGCACAAAAATCAAATCCAAGTGGGTCAAAGACCTCAGCATAAACCCATTTACACTGAACTTGATAGAAAAGAAAGTGGGAAACAGTGCCATGGGAGACCACTTTCTAAATATAATGCCAGTAGTACAGACACTGAGATCAACAATTAATAAGTGAGACCTCCTGAAACTGAGAAGCTTCTGCAAGGCAAAAGACACAGTTAATAAGACAGAATGACAGCCTACAGAATGGGAAAAGATCTTCATCAACCCTACATCTGACAAAGAACTAATCTCTAAAATATATAGAGAACTCAAGAAATAGAGGTCAAAATTCAAATAACCCAATTAAAAATGGGGTACAAATCTAAATAGAGAATTCTCAACAGAAGAACTTCAAATGGTTAAAAGAAAAAGAATTTCTCAACATCCTTAGCCATCAGAGAAATGCAAATCAAAACAACTCTGAGATACCATCTTATACCTGTCAGAACAGCTAAGATTGAAAACACAGATGACAACCTATGCAGGAGGTAATGTGGAGCAAGGGGAACACTCCATTGCTGACAGGATGTAAACATAAACAGTCACTTTGGAAATCAGCATGGTGGTTCCTTAGAAAACTGGGAATCAATCTACCCAATGATCTGGCAATACCGCTATTGGCCATATACCTAAAAAATGCACATTTTTAACCCAATCAGCATGGTGGTTCCTTAGAAAACTGAGAATCAATCTACCCAATGATCTGGTAATACCACTATTGGCCATATACCCAAAAAATTGCACATTTTTAACCCAAGGACATTAGCTCAACTATGTTCATAGCAGCATTATTTTTAATAGCCAGAATCTGGAAACAACCTAGATACCCCTCAACTGAAGAATGGATTTAAAAATTGTGGTACATTTATACAATGGAGTACTATTCAGCAGTAAATAAATACATATATATCCTTAAATTTGCAAATAAATGAATGGATCTGGAGACTATCATTATGGTTGAGGTAACACAGATTCAGAAAGATAAACATGGTATGTACTCACTCATAAGTGGATTTCAGACATAAAGCAAAGGATAACTAGGCTACAATCCACAACTTCAGAGCAGCTAGGTAACAAGAAGAACTTAAGAGATGCACCCATAGATTCCCCTGGAAAAAGGAAATAAGGTTCTCCTGAATAAATTGGTGTCATGGGTGGGAGAGCAAGGGGAGGTGAGCAGAGAACATGAGAAAATGAGATGGTTGAGTTGGGGGAGCAACAGAGAGGGAGAGCAAAGAAGTGGATATCTTGATAGAGGGAGCCATTGTGGGGTTAGAGAGAAACCTGGAAACTAGGGAAACACCCAAGAACCTACAAGATGAGCCCAGCTAGAACTCCAAGCAATAGTGGAGAAAGTGCCTAAACTGACCTTCCCATATTATGGCCACCGTAATTGCCATTATAGAACCTTCATTCATCAACTGATGAAGGCAGATGCAGAGATCCACAGCTAAACACTTGATTGAGCTACTGGTCCAACTGAAGAGAGGGAGGAGAGATCTGGACCATGATGAGGAAACCCACAAAGTAAACTGACCCATGGTATTAGGAGCTCACTGACTCTAAAATGACAGCTGAGGAACCCTTATGGAATAGATTTAAACCCTTTGAATATAGATGACAGTCGAACAGTGTAGGCAGTTTGCATTCAGACCAGAGTTTATTCCTGGTGCAGGAACTGGCTTCTTGAAGCCCATATCCTGCAGGGGAACACCTTTCTCAGCCTTGATACTTGGAGGGAGGGATTTGGTCCTACCTCAACTAGATATTCTAGACCAAATTGGCTCACCTTGGAATTCCTTGTCCTCTCTGGGGAATGGATGGGGGGCGCTGGGGGAGGACTTGGAGAAGGGAAGGGAGGGGGAATAGTGGTGAGCGTGGGAAGATAATTTTTAACCAAAAAAAAGCAAGTTCCCCAGGTGGCAACTTGCTTGCTTATAACATGCAAAGCTCTGGTATTCCTAATACAGCCATAGGAAGAAGCAGGGATGGGAAATTCCCTGAAGAATATTGTTATTGTTTGATTTGAAAAGGTCTGTTCCCTGAAGCTGTCCTCACCTGATTGGAGTAACAGCCCTTTCTGCAGAAAAATCTCATCCTCTGACCCTTTGGATCCCACGCCACCTAGAGGAACACCTGACTCACTCTTGAGGGAGAGGGGAAAGAACTGGATTTGGCCAGAGGTGGAGACTGACCTAAGCATTAATGGGTCAGTGGGACCATAGGACTGTATGCTCCCTGCCCAGGGAGGGGATGGGGAGTTGCAGAGGAAAAAAAAAAAAAGTGACCAGATGTGTTG